>VWZT01000870.1:465715-542034 GCA_013397055.1 Pachycephala philippinensis
CCTCCCCCTTCCCACGCCACCGAGTGTTGAAAACAATCAGCTGGGCTGTGATGGGTAGATGGGGTTTGGTGCACAGGTTCAAAAGGAGTCTCCCCACTAAGAAAAACAGGAACTGTTTGCTGCCTGTCACCACACAGGGCTTCTGGGTTGTGGAGCAGCAATTTTGTTTTTTGAAAAGAGGAAAAGCAGCTTAAATAAACAAAATGACCCTTGAGACTTAATCACAGCTACTTATTATAGCTGACATTCACTGAGGGCTTTTTTTCTTTTTTCTTTTTTTCTTTTTTTTTTTTCTTCTTCCTTAAAGAGGCATGCAGATAAAGTAGGTAATTATNAAACCTGAACTAGGAAAACAGGAACTGTAGGTGTGGAGGTGTTCCTTCACCCCGATTTGCATGCAGGCTGTTTTTTATTTAGCGGGTAGGTGTGTTCGGTGTGTGTGAGAGCAATTGAACATGTCAGCAGTTTCCTACGAGCCGCTCTTGCTGACTCACGTGTCTGGTGCAGCTTGGAGCTACCCTGGCTATAAACTATCCACAATAGGAGGCGCGGGCAGAGAGACCGGCAGTGCCGAGCCGCTGTTCAAAGGTTATTTTCGGTTCTCCGGTCACTGCTTTGCTGTGGTTTTCTTCCCCAGCAACATCAAAACACACTGTCATTTTGCCAGGCTGCCATTCCTCAAGGTGCGGAGGGTAAAGTGGAAGTTCATTGTGCCGCTGCAGAGGTTGCGCTCCAAGTGCATTCTGCTGCTACTGATGTTCAGCAGGCGAAACCTCTGGGGTTTACTTTTTTTTGTTGGTGTTGTTTTTTCGGTTTACTTCGGGTTTGTTTGGTTGGGTTTTTTTGTGACTGGGATGTTACCAAAAAAATCCCCCTGAGCATTGTTCCAAATTTGGGTATGGCAAGTCTAGCCTGTGAGTTGTGTTTTCCGTGTCCAAATGCAAGCTATGTTGTGGAGTCCCCTACTCTCCACCCCTTTTTATGGCAGAAATCTTCTTTAAAGCCAGCAAGGAATTCTGATTAAACTTTAAAAAACCTGGTTTTAGCTATCTTTTAATTTTCAGAATTTTTCTATTTCTTAGTCTGGTTTTTACCTCCTGTGTGTCAATATCACTGGCTGCTAGCATGAAAGGATTCCTTCATCTGCTCATGCTCTTGTACAACTGCTTCTTTATTTACAGACTCTATTCTGATTACTCATGAGGATCCTAAAATGATAGCTGCTGCTGACTGATGATTTTTAACTGATCTTCTTGTTGTGGTTTTTTTTTTTTTCTTCCCTCCTTTCTTCTTTCTTTCTTAGCTGATCACAAAAGCCTTTGCAGAAGTGGAGTGAATTAGCCATCTGCAGTTCTGGATTTACTGTCAGGGAGTTTAGATTCGTAGTTGTCTTTTGCGTATTTTTCTTCTTCCTGTGGAATGGGGTGAAAAATAAGCGGTCTTTGAAAGTGTGATAAATAAAATCAGCTGCTATAGAGCAGGGTTTAATAACAAGGTGAGTTCTTGTCACTTGTTTTGTTTTTAGTCAACTACTTTGACCAGTAATGAATAGAAAACCACACAGAGAGCTTTATAACACGTGAAGAAAATGGGTGTTCTTGGTTTCCGCCAATACAAATGACTCATCAGTATCAGTAGGGTTTCTACTTCTAATAATATAACTGTGGAAGACCTTTAAAACGTGTGGTTTTGGCCCCTACTCTTAGTGAAAGGTTGGAAAATATTACTTCGAGATTTTTTTTTTTTTAAACTTATGGAAGATTTAGTGATTTGCTATGCAACAGTGAAAGATCTTGTACCCCCCAAAGAAAACCTACTCATACCACTGCTTGCAGTGCGAAAGTCTTCCCCTCTCATCTCTCCTTCTCAGGGTTTTGCACTTCACCACAGAGTATTGCCGATCCTTAGCCTCGATGTCAGAGATGCGCATCTGGAAAATATAATGCATTTATGTCGACTGGGGGAAGACTTGGCACACTACCTCATCTTGCTGAGCTGCTGTTCTCTACCTCTCTTCCAATCTGGTAAAGAGAGGGACAGTAACACTGCTGAGTGATCTGTATTGCTGTTTCAGCTGGGGGTCAGAGGATCTGGAGAGGAAAGTAAACAGAACATAGGAGTTGAAACATAAATGACAACGGTAGGATGTGTCTGTCACTACCTGGAAGGAAGCGCACATCTTCCAGTACTGAAAGTGATACTGAAAAAAGTGCAAATCGGAAAGTGATCTTTTAAATTATTTTATTTCTCTCTCTCTCTCTTAAAAAGTAATAGTTTTCAAATCCTTTTAGCTGTTTACCTTTCTGTAAAGATTCTGCGCTGTGTTCAGTGCAGTGAAGCAACCTCTAGCACATCCTGCTTTTTGTTTCAAAGTGTGCCTTGTGGAATGAGAGGTTATTTTGTTTCCATGTAAGCAGAGCATGCCATTCATGGTGTTACAGTGAATCAAATTTTAATTCTTTCATTCAGGGTGTTGTCCTTTTAATGGTAGTCCAGTCAGTGTCTCCTGATCTGATGCACTAATATTTGGTGTTGCTATTTGTTTTCAAGTTGCCTGTGTTGTTATAAGGTTTAAAGACTATACATGAGGCAGAGCTAGTATTTTCTTCCCGGTTAGAGTGAAAATTCCCACATTTATGAAGCTTTCATGATTACTTTCTCTGTTGTTGCAATATTTATACTAGTAAATTATTCCTTATAAGGGTGTGAGGGTTCTTTCTTTCTTCTTATTCTGTTCTAAAAGCAGAGTGTGCTTTTTACAAAATCCATTCGGGGCAGATCCTCAGAAAATCTAGACTTATCCCAGTTCCCTCATTGTCAGCGGGTATATTTTACCACTAAATATTTAAATATATTTATGTAGCTGGTTTGGGTTGTGCTGAAATACCTTGGATGTGTTTGTCAGTTTCTTGTGTCATCAGACTGTGATGGAGAATCTTTGTCTTGTAGCCTCTTACTGGGAGAAGTGCACTAAAAATAGAGGCGCAGAAGCCTGTGGAAATAAAACCTTGCAACATGTGGAAATCCAGTTGTTTGTTACATGGCAACACTAAGACAGGTTTTATTATTTTCAGATGGATGTAGCATAAAAGGCCAGATTCCAACTTTAAGGATTTATTTAGGGATAATTCTCGTTGAAGTTCACAGAAGAATAGTTGGTAAAGACTGCAAAATAAAGTGTCAGTGGTCATTCAGAGTTCAAGAGGACATGGGTTCAGCACTCTGATTCCGGCTTGTCTTTAGAAAATCATGCCAACAGAAGTGTTGTGAAGTTTGGATCATGGCAAATGAATAACGTGTCTAAACCTTATTGATGTTTTGAACTCTGTTGACTCTGAAATGGGATTTGTGTCCAAAATCACTGAGGACTGGACCTGTGAGGGGCAGCTGACAGTGCTGCTGCGGAATTTGGGACTGTGATTCTGCTCTGTATCTCCTCCTTGCCTTTGCTTGCCCTGGCACCTGTCTCATCCCACAGCGGGCCAGCCCTGAGAATTAAATTGGCAGGAAATTAGTCAATCTATGTGTACAGTTAGTTCTGTGCATGTTAAGTTTGCTGTGGAGTCTGTCAAGAACCTGGATAATGCGTCAAATTAAAATAAAGCTTGTTAAAAGACTTAGAGCTGGCCATGGGACATCTGGTCCCCAAAGTGCACTGACTGTCACTGCATCGTGCCCCATCTCCTGGAGGTTGTTCTTGTCTTGCTCCGGCAATGTGGTGGCTCTGTGGAAAACCAGTAGCAGCCTGTGCCTAGCCTAACCTGTAGCTTGGCAGTAGGAACTTGCTTCCCAGGGCATGAGAGGTTTGGGATATTTATTTTGAGCTTGTGTCTGCAACAAACAATTGGAAAAAAAAGTTAGAGGAAAGCAGAACTCAATCAGATGAGTCTTCGATGTTAACAAAATGCAGAAGTATTATCTCCTGCAAATATTCAAATAACTGAAAGAGGGTAGGTTTAAATTAGATATTGGAAAGAAATTCTTTACTGTGAGGGTGGTGAGGCACTGGAACAGGTTGCCCAGAGAAGTTGTGGATGCCCCAAACCTGGGAGTATTCAAGGCCAAATTGGATGGAACTTGGAGCAACCTGGTCCACCGGAAGGCATTCCTGCCCATGACAGGAGGTTTGGAGCTAGAGGATCCTGAAGGTCCTTCCAACCCAAACTATTCCGTGGTTCTATAACTATTCTAATTCCTACCTGATTCTGGCTTTTGGCCTCATGCAACCTGGTCATGCCACAGATCTCCCAGATGTGATGAGCTCTTGAGAATTTTAAATCTGTTGCATATGAGGAGATGAGCAGACTTGGTGACTATGGAGAATTTTTTGAACCATGTGGCTGCAATCAGAAACCCTTGGGTCTTCTCGTAACCTTTTATCACTCTGGGGATGATGGCAAGCAATGCTGAGTAACAGGTTCAGCAGATGACCTGAGTGACTTGAATTTACTCAGGTGAGGGAGGGAGTCTGACTTCATCCTTCAAAACAAGAGGGTGAAATTAGGAGCTGGTAGTGCCTTGTGCCACTGGGTAAGAGTAGGAAGCCCTGCTTGGCCATGTGCTTGTCGTGCTTTGCTGAGCTGATTCAGCTTTTTGACCTAGTACACATCAATTTACCCGGGCTAATTTTCATAGGCAGTTTGATGAGTAAGACCACAAGTCCAAAGAGCAGCAGAGCTAATATGGGAAAGACAGGGGGAGCAGTGGGTGTGCAGGTAGCTGAGGGCAAACCCAGATCTCCTAGATTTGCTGTCCGTAGCTTCACCCCACTGGGCTGCTGGAGCTGGATGGCTCTTGTTTGGGAAGGGGACAGCGCTGCTGCCCCTTTCCTGTGTTCTTGAGCAGCACCTGGGGTGACTTTCTGCAAAGCTGAATGCTGGTTGTGCATTATGCAAACTTTTCACCACAACCTGAGTAGCAAAGATGAAAATGTCAGGAACCTTTTGGTTAGGTCCTTCTTCTGGGAAACCTAAATTCTGCTTTAGGTCAGCTTCAGGTATCTGCCATGCCTGAGGTACTTCTGTGTGTGGAACCTGTACCCTGCCAAGTCCTTGTAACTCAACTCAGCAATTTAACTTCATTTCCAATCCCTTAATTTGTTCCTGTATCTTATTAAAAGTGTACCAAAGGCAAGTGTGGAGCAGAGTTCTTACAGAAATCCAAATTAAGTGGTGGTGTGAAATAATCGTGAGGCATGTCAGTAAGCTAACCCCAATGTAAAACTCATGGTGAATTATGAAATGTATGCATAGTTTGTCATAGCTGGAAAATCATGGGCAATGCAAATTTAAACACTGCAAGGAAATTTTTTTGTTTGTCTTTTTCCCCTTCTTGGTCCTCTTCATTTGTCTTATTATTAGACTAAAAGTAGAGTCAGTGATTCATTCAGTAATCTCTTTCTTGGACAGTTAGTCATCTGCCAATTTGTGTTAGCTTTCCACTTTGTTCAGAAAGTGAGTAATGCTTAATGCACCAACCAGCAAATTCCAAGCTTATAAAGCTGTGAGTATCATTCAAAGCATCTCCAAACTTTCTCAAAAAAATTTTTACCATTTCGTAAGATCAAAGTAAGGTCTGGCATGTGGTGTTGTACAGCTACAGTCCAGTTGTTTTGTCTAGCCCCAGTTACTAAAGCAAAACACAGGGTTACAAATGCAGTGCACAAGTTCTGTTGTACAGCAACCCACGTTATTTAGTCAGTGTAATGCTGCTTGTTTTTCTTCGCAAATCCTACTTTCAAGGGGTAAATACTGCCTCCATAGTTCTCTTTCCCTCCCCAGATTGCTGTGGCTTGTTAATTTCTGTTGTTTCCTACCTCAACAAATTGTGATGCTATCAAGGCTAATTCAGTGAAAATAGCTTGCAAGGAAAGTAGTAATTGGTATTAGCTGCCTGCTACAAATATTTCTGGTGCTTCTCGTGATTAGTTTTGGTAGAGAAAAAAATTATTGTGCTGTTGAAGTGTTATCTATATAGAACTTAAAGCTATAACGTCTTTCTATAGAAGTGGGGTAGATATTTTGATCTCAAAGTGATGCCAGTTATTTCTGAAGATGAACACAGTATTTGATTGAATCACTTGAGAATTTAACTACTTTTTTCTTTCTTATGGAAACTGGAGTAACATAAAGAGCAACAAGGTCAGTAATGTCACAGGAGAGCTTTGTAGGACCAAAGTCTTCACAGTCTGCTCTAAAATAACATGAAATGGCTGACTACTGCACTCAGCAGCAAAGGAATTCAAAGTGCAGATGACACTTGAGTGCTCTGGAGAGGGTGTGCATGCACAGGGGGGTAGGGCAAGGTGGCAGTGGTAAACATGAATGCCAAAAGTGGTTTCCTTGGCCCCACACTTTTCCTTGTTCCTTCCCCAGGTGCCTGTTGTCCTCTCCCACAACTTGCAATCTGTTTCTTGCAGTGAAGTTGTCCTCTCTATGATTGTCCTTCAGTACAGGTGGTTTCAGGGTTTTCTTGGTGCCACAGTTCTGTAAACAAGCAATGCAAAAGCTGGCAGAGAGGAAAGAATAGCCTTTAGTTGTAGGGTCTGTAGTCTGCAGCCTGAGGGGGCCATAACAGAGTTCTTTTGTGTTCAGCTGTTGTCAGAATAAGACAAACATTATTTGGTCTTGAGGAAAAGGTAGAAGAACTTCTATTTTCCCAGACTGGATTCCTAGAATCCAATTCCATTCCATGTAAATATTGAAAATATCTTGGTAGCCATGTTCCAGTGTGAAGAATTAGGGCTTCTGAAAGGTTTTCCCTTCCAGTCTTAACTTTGCACATCAGCAAGTTTGGATAGTTTGGTTAAGCTTTGGACAAACAGCCATACTGGGGATGCTTTTTGAATGCCAGCCTTTGGGATTTGCCCATCCTGGTTACTTGCATACTTCCCAGCATCAGCAGTGTTAGTTAATGCACTCCCTGCCACACACAGGATGTCTATGCCCACATTAGCCTTGCTTGCAGATTTTTCATTTAAACCTTCAGAGCACTGTGAAGAAGCTTGTCTCCTTGCTAGCTTTGGGGTGGAGGTGGGGGTGGCGGGGGTGGCCAGGCAGAGAAGAGCAAAGGGCTGAGGTCGGTGGTGCAGCTCTCAGTTGAGTTGGGTGCACGCTGTACATGCGTGACTCAAGCAATGCCTGATTCACCGCCTGAAGGTGGTTTGGGATTTGCTTAGTGGTTTTTTGTTTGTTTCTTTAAAGTAGTAGTCCGCCCAGAAGTGAGAATTAGTGCCCTTTCGTTGGAGTATGAGTAAATCAGAACTGTGAGGAATGTCTTTGCTCCCAGCCTTTTGCTCCAGATGTCCAGCAGCGAATGCTGGGCAACAGACCTGGAGCACAGAACTGATGCTGGAGGAGACGGGCATCTGGCTTTCATGGGTCTGTGCAGGGTTTGGGGGATCACTTAATTGCAGGATTTGGCACTTCAGGTTGCAGGTCACCTGGATGGGGCAGAGGAGGCTGCAGGATTCACAGCTGTACTTGGTAACACCTGGCATAGCTGCTTTCTCTGGCTAGCCAGAGATGGTGGGGTGAAGGAGAGATGACCAGGTGCCTGAGACCTTGTATGTGTTGAAACCCAGACAAAGGCAGTGTTGACTGTTGCAAAGCTGAAGTTGTATTTTTTTCTGAGGAAATACATACATATTTATTTGGCATTTTCCCCTGCCCACCTTCCATTTGTTACTTGACTGTAAAGTTTAGGCTATTCCCAGGAAGATGGGCACCCGGTGCCATCATCCTGCACAGAGAGGTGCCCGAGGAGGGGCAGCCAGGCGAGGGATCTCCCGGGTATTTATGGAGGGGTGTCTCCTGCCCTGACTCACTCTGCAGGTGTGCTGTGCAGTCGGTTAGAGAAACCGCGAGTTGAAGGGTTTGCTGGGGTGAAACAGTTTACAAATAGCTTTTCAGTGTTTGTTTTTATTTTTAACTCCTTCCCCACCCATCAGTCCCTCCCCCAGCATATTGGCGAAGATGAAATGGCTCAAAGAGAGAAGATCGTTGTAGCAGAATAGGCAAAGCACCCCAAGAGTTTCCAGAGGACCTTTGGAAAACGAGTTGCTTGCATCTTTTTTTCTGTTCCTTTCTTCTTTGGGGTTTACAGGGATAAAACTTCTTTTTCTGTGGCTGCTGGGTTTTTCAGGGGAGTGGGGGGTATCACATGATTTCTTTTTTTTTTTCCCTTAAAGACTGACCACTGATGAAAAGGTACCTATAGCAGTGTATTTGAAGCTGGTGGAGGCAGGGTGCCCTTCTGGCACCTGCAAGGAGAGCCCCCAAACCAGGTCATGCTGCCCTAGCACCAGTTCCCAGTGTCCCCAGTAGCATGGTCCCCATGGCCAGGCATCTTCTGCAGGCATCTGCTCTCAGGCACTTGGTGTATGTCCTTTTTGCCCTAATTTTAACTTATCGTGGGGAAGTGATCTCAACCATACAGCCGCATCTGAGCATGAGAGGAAATTTAGACATTTCTCTATTTCATTTTCCTAACCAATGTTCAATTGCTTATGGAAAATTCTGGTCAAAAGGTTAAAGTTTCTTTACTGGGTGTTTAATCTCAAAACCACAGCTCCCTGTACCCAGGACACAATAGTGGTAATGCCATGCTTACAGCCTTTTTCCAGCACAGTGTAGGTGTGGGTAGGTGTGCATGCGGGGGAGAAAGGGAAAGGGCACTAATGCGATGGAGGGGGTCTCTTTTGCTCCTTGGGCTGCTTTTCTGGTTTGTTTTTTAAATTAAAAAAATGAGAAAGTAATTTTGGCTTGCCTGCAGACGAGGTTAATCGTTGCAGAGAGACCCGATGATGGTACTCCATGTATGTACTTTCACACATGTGCTTCTGGCTGCGCGCGTACTTTGCGGCTGGCACAGCATAGCTGGAAAGTATGTGGGAGCACGTCTGCTTCCTCTGAGGCTGCTACAGGTGGTCGGGAGGGTGGGGGGTGGAGGAGGAGATGCTGGAGGCAGGCGAGGTACGACACCCATTTCCTTTGGCGTGTGTTGTGCGCTCGAAGCTGCTGCCTCGCCAGCAGCCAAGCGGCTGCGTGTCGCGCTCGCGGTACTTCGTCTTTGCGCTTACTGGAGGTTTATGACTAAGGTTGTGGTTTAATATGCCCTTTTTAGGTATGGGAAATGTTTAAAATTATCTAGTGTTGCATTTCTTCTTTTTTCTTTTTTTTTTTTTTTCCTCCGTGGCATTTTCTGCCTTTAAAAGTTTCCGTAATTTTTAGAGGGCAAGAAGCATAACTTCATTTCTAAAAGAGAAAAGAAAGTTTTCCCTGATTACTCATCAGCTAAGAGTATGCATTTTTGCCTTTCAAAGATCTCATTTTGAGACTAAATAATTTAATGGCTTGTAAGTTTTAAATACCTAATACAAACTGTTGGAGAGCCTTAAAACAAAATAAAAAGAAAGCTTAAATACCTGGAGTTTGTGAGGAAACACTCTCTCTATAGATGTGATGCCTTTCTTCTCCAGCCGTACCCCAAGAAGCTTGGTGTTAACATTTGCAAGTACAGATTTGTTTCCTTTTAATTTTGAAGTCTTTACTTCAGGGCTTGTAATTTTCCTGAACTGTTCAGGTGCCTCTTAATGCCTTGAATATTTGTTGAATGTATTGCATGTGGCTCATATTCCCTTACAGTTCAGATGAAATGCTATAGCCCAGCAGGCTACACTGGATAAAATTGCATGTGCTAGGTTGTGAAGGAGGTGGAAATGGAAGGGAGCAGACCTACACATGCACACCTTGCTGGATGTAACATTCTTCTTTCTTAGCAGATTGTGCTACTTTAGTGCCTGTGATTCCTTTATTCCTTTTTTTTTTCTTCTTTTTTCTTTTTCCTCTTCATATCCTGTACTGCCATGGAGCAGGATACAGTTCACATACTTCTCTTTTTTTATGAAGAAAAGTGTGTTTTTCCCATGAAGGTACCTGGAATATTTGGCATCAGCTCCAGTTGACAGGAGCTCCAAATGCTCTGCTCCAGGGGAGCTTGAGCAAGTTGAACCGTCAAATGTAGCTATTAGATATCAGAAGTGCAGAACAGTCTTTCTGATGTTTGTGCCACCTCCTATCTCCTTGTCAACTGAGGTGGCTACTGAAGGACCCAACAGTAGGTCTCCTCTGTGTCTTTGACACTTTAAAAAATGTTGATACACAGCCACTGTGGAAACCTCAAGGCTTGATACGTGTTTTGAAAGGCAGTAAGTGCAGGGAAATCTAATGTTCCACAAAGATGTAGCAAGATCCATGAATCATTAGCAAAGTCACACAGAATTAAATTGATTTAATTTGGGAAAAGGTGCTGAAAGTCTCATGGCAGTGTGGCTTTAGCTTATCTCCTGCAGAAAGACTGCTGATTTGGTGTCTTTTGTGTATTATTTGCCTTGGACTTCAGGTTGCCGTTCTTTGTAACCCTGCAATCCACTTGCCAAAATCCATGTATAGATTAGGTGTCCCAAGTGTCCCTCCTTGAGCACTGCAGGAGCTCCAGGAGCAGCTCAAGTAGAAGGTTCCAGTCCTCTGCCAGAGGATTTGCTGCTCAGTGCTACCTTGCTGATGGTCCTGGGAGCTCAGCAATGCCTGTGGAATTTACCCAAGTCAACCCTGCAGGGTGATGGATGGTCCCTGCACCAATGGAACACTCACACCTCTTGGGTAATACAGTCAGTGGGAATGGCCCCTGAATTGCTCGTGAGGCAAAGTCTGTGATTTAAGGGCTGTTTGCAAAAAGGAACAAGACTAGGGAGGTTGACTTGAAATAGTCATAAATGTTATGTGCAGCTGCCAGGCTGGAATCGTTGGATTAGAAAATGAGAGAGAAAAAGGTGCAAAGCCAAGAAGCATCTGAGAAAAAAATTGGGAATTATACAAAGAGTAAAAAAGAGAAGACAGTTGAAGTCCAGTACTCTGTCACACTGGAAACGGAAACACATAGTTAAAACTCCTGTGTCAAAGTAGATAATGTAGGAATTAAAACCACATACCTGTTCTAATGTGCTGCTTCCTAAGTAACCTCTCTTCAAAATTAGCCCAGAAAAGAGCTGCTTGCTTACAGGAAAGCATGGTTTTGACTAGAAGGTACAGTAAAAAGACAGGGTGGGGCATAAATGTGCTTTATGGTATAAAACTCTAAGTCAAGGGTATGCTGCAGAGCACTGTGAGTGAATCCATGGTACTTTTCTTTCTTTTTCAAAATGAGTTCAGAAGGTATTGTGCTCTCAAGAATACCACACCAAGGCTTGAGCAGTTGAAAAAGGCACTTAGCAGTTGCAGGGAGCTATAAAACATTTGACTCCCTGAAATAATACAAGCATAAGTTCAGCACATAGAACTTGCATGCTGACCAGAGGCACGGCAAATACAGTTCTGATTTATTTTATTTTTTTAGCAGTCCTGCTGGTAGATGTAAATGAAGCAGATTGAGATCTTACCGTGGTTGCAAGCTGTGGCAGAAAAATTAGCACCACACTTTCCAATGGAAGCAGAACAAAAATGTAAAGTCTGCCAATTAAATTGGAAACAGCTCTTAATTTCCCCTCTCCTCCTCCTCCCCCAAAGGATGAATGGCTTACTCTTCTGGATGGAACTTTGTGTAATGACTCATAGTTTTATATGGATTAGTGTGAATATGTAGGTGAGGGAGATGCTGGTATCTGAGAAACTATATATAGTGTCTGGAAGAAGTGTCCTGGAATGCAGAATAAATGAACATTTGATCTGTTTCTCATGCTGAATTAATGGAAACATAAATGCAGAACGTCTTCCTCCCTTTACTCCCTCTCCTCCCAGATGCGCTCATCAGATACAAAGGAGGCTTATGGTGAACAGAGAAACATGCCTGTTATGATAACAGAATTAGTCACTAAAATAAGGGTATTCCCCTTGCCCAATCTGAAATATATATGGACAAGGAACTAGCAGCCAGAATTGTGGCACTGAGACATCAGCAATGAGTGTGCTATGTTTTGTGGTGCCCTTTGTGGGGTGGTTATTATTCTGATAGGTTTCCAGCAAGGAAAGAAAAGCCCTTCCACCTCTTTGCACTGCGCTTCTTTGGTCAGAGGACACTGGTCTGTGCCTTATGCAGCAGCTGGAGGGAAGAGCATCACACACATTGCTCTCCTGCTGGCACCGTGGTACACCTTGTGTTAGACTGTGTCACTGTCATTCTTGCTGCTGTAAAGCAACAGGGCAGCTGCATTCCTATTTGGCTAAGCCAAAATATCATGGCTCTGCAGTCAACAACTTGTGCTGAAAGTGTGGATTCACATGGGGCTTCTCCAGAGGACTGCCAAGTTTTCATCTGCAGGCTCCTGGCTTGCCCTCTCCTCTCTGCAACCATTTACCATGCATCCACTTGCATCAGGATAGCTTTTAATGGCAGGTCTGGGGAAGTGATTGTCTCCCTGTGCTTGGCACTGGTGAAGCCACGCCCTGAATACTGCATTTAGTTTTGGGACACTCGCGACAAGAAGGACTTGTTCGAGGTGCCGAAATGTGTCCACAGAAGGGCAACAAAGCTCGTCTGAAATACATGTCTTAGGAGCAGCTGAGGTTGTTCAGCCTGGAGGCTCAGGAGGGACCTTACTGTTCTCTACACCTGCTTGGAAGGAGATTGTAGAGAGGTGGGGGTCACTCTCTTCTCCCAAGTAACAAGCTATAGGACAAGAGGAAATGGCTCCAAATTGCATCAGAGAAAGTGTCAACTGAAAATATCAGGAAAAATTTCTTCGTGGAAAGATTGTCAAGCAGTGGAACAATCTGCCCAGGGCAGTGGTGGTCTCTGTCCCTTGAGGTATTTAAAAGACATGTATGTGTGGGATGTGGGGACATGATTATTTAGTGTTGGACTTGTTCGGTGATGGGTTAGTGTTTGAACTTGATGATCTTAGAGGTCTTTTCCAACCTAAGCAATTCTGTGATCTAGTAAAACCCCTGTCAATGAAACATTCAGGTTAGAGGGAAAAAAAAGACAACTTTCTTCAAAAACATTTCAAGCTCAGTCATTTAGCTGTGTTTCTCATAAGTGGTAAAAGTAAGGGGTCAGTGAATTGCAGTAGAGGAGGTGAAGGAGACAGAGGAAGATGGACACATATTGAGCTGGAGCTGCTGCAGGTACACACAGTAGGATTTCCATCCTCCAGTTCTGTATACTCTTCTTAGTCTGCAGCAATGTCATTTGGCCCTCAGCAAAAATGTCCTTCCACATGGAGTCTCCATTGATGGCAAAAGCGAGAGAAAAAACTGTTCTTATACCCTTATATGACAGTCATACCTTGAAATTGGACCTTATGTAATGAACTGTCCTTGTTGAGCAGTTTACCAAAAATCTGATGTAGTTGGATTGTCATTTTTAGATTATTCACCACAGCTTACTTTAGCATTTAATTGTAGGGACTGTGTTTTTACATCTCAAACTTGCAGACACGTATTGTGCTAGTGTAGCGTTGTTATTAGGTAAGAAGACTGGAAATCCTGAGCCCAGTTCTGATCTCCTGGCCTCTGCTTTTCTCTGGCAGTGTGTTGTTCCTCTTCTCTGGGAGGACCCTGGCTGTGGAGTCTTCTCAATTCTCTGCAGGAGAAAACTTCATTTTTCCTTTCAAGCAAGATGCCGTGCAAGACTTACTGTCAGGGTGCCACAATACCCTGGGAACACTTTCTGGAGAAGGGGAAATGCATTTACATTAAAAACACACCAACACCACCACCAAAAAGAAGCAGCTGCTTCTCATATAAGTGTGGGGGGGAATCCCACAGTGTCTTCAGAGAAGTAGACTTATTTGGTCATGTGCAGTATCTCAGACCTCCCACCATCACGTCAAGGAGATCTGACTTCCATTTTAAAACTAGTACCTGGCACGGAATAGAGTTATACTGAAGTCTTATTGCCTGGAAACCCAAACACGGACACATGCAGAATTCATGTCGCTTGGTGTAATTTCTTGAAAAGAGTTTAAAACTCTAGTGTTTATTTTGGATCCCCAATGCAAGGCACAGGAGGGTATTTTATGATTAATGAGCTTTTCTGCATATGTTTTTTTGTGCCTCTTGGCATTCAGTAGTTTCAGTGACCTAGCTTTTTACTTCATTTCTGTCTTCTGTTCGCATTCTCATCAGTAGTCTCTCCTGAGATGCAAGAATCTACCCTCAACCAGCCCGTTTCTCCTTGGCTGTGAGGATGCACTCCATCACTCATGTAGCTTTTCTATCCCATTCCTGCCATCCCTCCTTTTGTTCTCTGCTTTGGTACAAAACAATTCCTGTAACACATAAAGCCATCATCCTCACCTTGAAAAGAGGATCTGGTTAAGATGGGGAGCAGCGTTATACTGGAATTTTTGGCCTAACCGAGAAGAGGTTAATTTGGGTACCAGGACTCTGGCCACAATACTTGCTGCTCAAGGGGAGTCAGGTTTGCACCCCAGGCTTGCCCCCATGCACAGCAGGCTGCTGGTCCCAGTCACTGCAGCTGCTGTGATGGCAGTGCAGACCTGTCCCACACTGAAACACTGGCCACAGGAAGAACCACCCTTCACCCACCTTTCTCTGCCCTCAAAAAAGGAGAAACACCAGATAAAAGCACATGGTTGCTGGTACTCGCATGAGAAAGGAATTTTTCTTCTATGGATCTGTGTGAATTTTATGGATAGGGAGGGGTTTGGCTTAGACATGGGACTGATCCTCCGTCTAAGACAGCGTGAGGAACTTCTGACACTAAAGATAAGCAATTTATCCTTTCAGATGGGAGCTTTCTCAACTGGTGGCAGGCTGTATATGGCACATCAATCACTCTGCCTCCCCTGAGGTTTGTCCCTGCAGCTGCAGGCCATGTGCTTGTGTATGTTGCATTCACCAAGGAGGTGGGGGTAGTATCTAACCAGCTGTAAATCAGTGAATCACTGTAGGGGAAATGATTTCCCTTGGGCAGAGGGATGTTGTGCTGGAGCACAGGCTGAGTTTGGCAGGCCCTCCACTGGTTCAGGGAACCATGCCACTGCTCTGTGGTGGCTCACCTGGGCTGGAGAAGGGACTCCTGGTTGTCAGGTCCCACTGAATAAATGCCAGGTGTTCACAGCCACTCTGAAACCATCCATGTAATTTCCTCTGCTACTTTGACCGAGGTGTGGAGGGGCTGGGCAGGAAGTGTGGGGACAGAGGGCTGGAGCGTGAGCCAGTGTCTCTGTAGAGCAAAAGCAGGGAGATGGAGGACTACTGAAGAATAAGGGTGTGCTGCAGGTCAGGCGATAGGTCTCCAGGGCCTGGAGTGTGAGTAGAGCATGCTTTTGCTTCTCTGTCAGTAGGACTTAGACTTCCTTTCCTGCCTCTCTCCTTACTTGGAGAGCAGTCAGAAAAGAAGTCATCTAATCAACCTGTCAGAAGCCCTGCTTGTTGCTTCTGCCCAGCTCAAGAGGCAACCGTAAGTTGTTTTTTTTTTTCTTGGCTGTTGATGCATGAGTGAGTTCAGTCTATACCAGTTTGTTTTGCTCATATACAGCTAGTCTATCTACATAGTAAATATTTCATGTCTTTCTCCAAACCCTGGATACAACACACCTGTTTTTTACAGTGATAGATGTGTGCTGATTTAACTAATTGTCTTAAATGGAGGAAGTCAGCAAGTAGATGGAGGATTTTAATTTCTTTGAAGCCATTCAGGAAAAGCAGCTAGATTTCTATTCTGCATATGTCCTTATTCCATCCCATGCTTGACTAGTTTGGGAAGTGCTGTGATGAGCACCTTCAGTGGTGAGTTCTGTCACCTGCATGAGTGGCTGGATGATCATCTCAGAGGCTGCAGAAGAAAGCGTGCCTGAATGTCTTGGGCAGAGAAAGTGGCTCAGCTTCATTTTTATGGAGGAAGCCTTCGAGGTTTGAATGAGCTTTTTCTCTATCCTGGTGAGTAACCCAAAAGAGTGAGGCATTCCAGGATAGAAGCTATGGGAAAAAGTTGCTAGCTGACAGCCCTGTGCTTTGGGGCAAAGGCATCCTCCCCAGAGCTTGGTTTCCAGCATGGTAAGGGGAATAGAAGGGACAGGATGGGGTAGTTTTCCCTGTGATTGACTAGTGTTAGTGTTTTTGCACCTTGCCCTGAAGCTTCTGTATCTTTACTTCCTGAAGCTGATAGTGAGGTAGATCATGAGTGTGACCTGAGAAGGCATTTTCTCGTGTACGGTATAAACTATTATATTGACAGTATTTCCTCTGAATGATGCATTTGGGAGTCTTGTAAAAAATGTAAACAAAAAGTACCACTCTGTTGGGAACACTTAGCTTCTACAGAAATGAAAATGAGCAAAACTAAATGCAGTGTATTACATCCAGCAGACCACTATCCAATATCCAGTGAAATAGAAAAAGGCCTTGCTGTTGATGGGAGACACCGCATTGACCTGTGCTGATTTAGGGTCCCATCTCCTCCAAATGGAATAGAAGAGCTGTAGTGAACATTAACACAAAAGCAGCCATTCCCTGTATGGGACAGCAAAGACCATGCTTACAAGCTGTGATTCAAAAAATGAAACAGTTTTCACTGTGGGTTTTTGGTGTTTATTTCCTTTGCCTGGGAAGGGTGTTGTTTGAAAATCGACAGTTCATAAATATGTAGTGAGGCCTCGGTGCTCCGGGCAGTATTATATTGCTCTGAAAAATGTATGGTAAAGCTGTTCCAATACATTTCCTCTTGGATCCTGAATACAAGGAATATCATAGAGGTATCACCCCTTGGGTGTAAATGCTTTCAGTAGGCCAAGGGGATGGCATAGTCTGGAAAAAGTCACAGCGTAGTAAAGTGTGAATGTGACCATTAGCAATTGTGTTCAGCAAGGAAGCTATCCTGTTTGTTCATACCTCATGGATTGTACTTTTCATTTCTCACAAAACCCCAGATGTACCACTTTTAAAGTGTTGGACCTTTGCTTAGTAACACCATCTTTCTCAGAAAATCTATACATAATAGCATTGTTTTAGAGGGCACAAATCCTTGCTTGGGCTACAAACGTGTTTTGCATGGGATGTATTTGTGCATGGAGTTTTATATAGCAATTGTCCTCTCTGCTTTTGTGGGTAAATTTTTTAGCACTAAAATATTGAGCTGCAACACTGTGCTTCATTGTTAGACTCCCTGACCTTTGCCTCTAGTTGGAAAGGGGGCAGGAAACCTTTGTTTCCTAAAAGCTGCCTGAAGTCACAGAAGAAAGAAGTATCCCTTCTGCTAGCAACAGATGAAATGACCTCTTGGTGCAAACAGAAATAACTGCAGCCACATGAAAGCCATGCAGAGGCTTGGCTGTGGGAAGTCAGTGATGATAGGAAGCAAATTAACAACAGGGAACTGGATGGTAATGTTGGTTGTCACATATGTAAGCTCATAGGTTGCAATAGTTCTGCTTATCAGGATCTGCAGCCCTTCTCTTCCCAGAGCAAGGGCGAGCCATGGAGCAGTTCTATCCTCACTGCTTCAGCGGAAAGACCCAATTGTGAGCAAAAGAAAGGTGATCTTACAGGGAAGGGAAATCAAAATCGTTGCCTCTTCCCATCTCTTGGATTGTGTAAGAGAACAAAAAGCAATCCAGAATGGTGAAGACAAAACATCTCAGCCTCTTTTGCCAGTTGGAAAACTGCTAATAATGTTTATAGTCCTGGAACAAAAGACAACAAAACAAGTTACTTAAGAAAAGAATCCATCACTCTGACAAAAATAGAGCTTTCAGCTAGTTTTTTGTCTGAGCCTGTGTTTCTCCAGCCAATCAATCCTGTTACTGAATAAAACTCTGGAAATAAACTTAACAAGATTAATGTCTGTAACTATTTGTAAAACCTATGTGTAACACAGTCTCCTTAAATGAGATTATGTCATGTTTATAATACTTACTCATATTTTGTCCCCAGTCTAGTCTAAAATTGAATAGTTTTCATTAATTTTTCTTGCTTGTTTAATTTCATGCTTAAACCAATAAGTTACAAATCTGCATGACTGCCCACTTATTGTTACACTCAGAATAATTGCACTGAGTCACTGTGCATGGACTCAGATTGCCATAGGGTGTTAATACTTGATACTTAAGCAAGCATGTTTATCTGAGAGCTGGCTCATCAGTCTGTGGAATGCAATGTTTACTACACGAAGTTCAGCCTAGAATTATTGCAGTTAGGAGATGTAGCCTGTGATCATTAATAATGCCTGGAATTAGTGTTGGTATTTTCAGGGGTGTTAGGGAAATTGTCTGCTAAGTGTGGGAAAATAAATGTTAGGCTTTGAGAAAAAGGGGTTTATATGCATTTCATATGGTCTTCCTAAAAGGTTTTTTTTCTTGCCTGTGGGGTTTTTTTAATCCATGTAGGTATCTGGTTTCTGTCTATGCTCTGTCTTGAATGTCTTGCTTACCCAGAGGAGAATCTGGGATTATGCAAGCTAATAATCAATTCCCTTCCTAAATGAAAAGATTTTTTTTCATGTCCAAGTTTATTTCCAAGCCTTAGTCCAAATGTTTAGTTCCAAAACTGATGTAGAGGGTTTTTTCCCTAGTAAAATTTTCCTCTGTGGCAGAATAAAACCCAGGGAAACTGGTATTCGAAATGCCATTTCACCTTCATTTATTTTGCTAATGTGTTTTCAGATAATTCAAATGCTGAGAAATTTAGTGGCAGCATCACCTGCTGGAGTGTGTTTTGCAAAAGAAAAACAAATAATGAAGGGGGTTTAGGGTTTGTTTGCACCTTCTGCTGAGGGGCTGTTCTCCAGTACTGAAGGAAGCAAGTGATGTTCTGCCAACTCTTGGCAGGCAGGTAAGAACAGGGAACCCTTCCCCGAGCAGATTCCCTGCACCAGCAGGTAAGCAGCTGCTTGGCTGCTCCATGGGGTGTGGGCTGAGTAAAGCCTGCAGAGCTTCTCTTCCTTCAGCAGGGTGGATGATTGCATGTAGGACTTTGTCAGAATTGATACTTGGGTTTTAGCAGAAAAGCACCATTCTTTTTAAACTGCAGTGAGTCCATAGTTCTTGCTTTTGGGATTACTAGCAAAGTGTCAACAGCAGGCTGGATGTCATTTTTCATAGTAGAAGCATCTGTTCAGTTCCTCAGATGAAGATAAAGCAATCTTCGGGTTGAAAATCAGAGGAGTTTGTCAGTCAGAATAATTGTATTGTGGAGCTCCAGGTGAGGAGTCAGATGGCACTTCATTCTTTGTAAAAACAGTGGAAAGATTTATATGATTTACCACTTTTTCACATTAGTAGTATTTAATGCCATTTAGGACCATGGCTCCTGACCAAGGTGGTTTTGTTAGCTGGTTTCATGTTGCTGCAGTTATTTGGAATATCCAAAGGAATCTCTGTTATGTGGAGACCACTTCTGTCAGCTTAATGCTTTGTGCTTCAGCTGGCATTTTTATGTCTGTGTATGATAATTATAAATAATGTTTCTTTAATTTTTCAGCATGTGTATTACGGTAAGAACGTATGGGGGAATGGACTGGAGACATCATAGTTAAAACTATTCTTTCATTTATATACCACTGTTTGATCTCTTGTTGATCTTTTGCTATCTATACAAAGAGTGTTCTAGTAAACAATATTGATTTCATAGAGAATTTAGAGGAATATGTATTATGTGTACAAGAAAAGTTTAAATATTTTTTCCAACTGCATTATACCTTTTTTTAGATTTTAAGTACTTTGCATTGTTCTTAACAGCAATAACACACGGAGCATACTGAGATATTACACACATATCATTTGTTCTTGGGAACCAGTATAACATACGTGGGTGTAAACTGCTTATCACTGTGGTTTTTAACCAATTTATGATAGTTTTGTTCTGATGCAAAGCTTAAGTATGCTGGAACCAGGATTGCCGCCCACTTTAAATGTTGTTGTTAGCGGATAGCATTTATTTCAGTGACTTTGAAATCTTAACATTATGAAGTGGTTTTAAGAGGCTTTTGTCTTTTTAAAGCAACTTTTATATTCCATCTGGGTAATATCTACCAGCATTGGTACTGGAGATCATTCTGTAACATGTAATGCGGATGTGGAGTTCCACCACGTTAATTAATTCCACTGAGGTCTCAGACCTCCTAGAAAAGTAGAGTCATCCTCTTTAACTGTTCAAGCAGGGTACAGCTGACTTAACAGCAGTGTTCTCTCAAAGCTATTGTTGATCATAGAATCCTCATTGATCATCTGGATGGAGTCCAGGAAGCCCATCACTTCGAGGAACACATGTGTCAGACCATATGACCTTACATAATAACCACGCGCGTGAGAAACCCAGAGGGTGGGTAATCCATGGGATGTCCAGTGTGATGCTGGCAATGAGCTGGCAACTGCTTGTGCTGGAGAGGTTTGCAGCTGACTACCTTGTGGTTTCTTCAGCTTTCATTTGTCCTCCTGCTTTTCTTGTATAGCAGTTAGGCTGGGAGAATGGGAAATATGGCTCGTGCAGTCCACGCAAATGTTTCTGGAGGAAGCTCATGGATTGTTCCTGTTGCCTCCAGTCAATTCTTTGGCTGAAATTAGCTTGAAGATTAGAGGAGAGGATACAGCCACAAACGTGCACACACAAGCTTACAGAACAATGAACATACCCAGAGAAATTGCCCAGAGTAAATTTTTTGTGTGTCATGTAAACAAACAGATCATAAACATTCAGCGCCTGCTTGTTAGGTTTGTTTGTTAGGTTACCCTGTGTTGCCTAAGAGCTTAAGTTAAAACGCTTACCAGTGGTGTGCTTGATCTTCAGGGATCTACTGATAGAAACAGGCTGAACCTCTTCACCCCTTCTTCCGTTTCTATATGTGTAAAATGGAGACTACCTGCCTTCCCCAGGGCTTAGAGAGGATTATTTACTCCTTACGGCCGGCTTTGGAGAGGAGAAGCACTAAGCAGGGTGGTGTGACGTATGACTGCTCTGATGGAAATGGGGACAGAAAGGCACCAGGGTGCTCCTGGAGAGGGAGGAGCATCAGTCGGTGAGGACAAGGTCAGGAGAGTCCCTGCGTGGGCACTTGCGGGTGAAGGGAAGGCCACTAGCGGCCACAGGGAGACTGGAGCTGCTTGAGGCTGGCTGGCCCTGCTGGGACATAGCAGCCTGCTCTTTAAAGCAAGCAGAGTGAGACAGGCAGAGGCAAAATACCCACGATGTTTTGGTACTTACGAGCACAAACCTGTTGGATTTAATCAGCTTATGCAAAATGAACTGTACCTGGGACCTGCACGTGCTGGGCTTGCTGGGTGAGCTCAGGTTCTGGCATGGGTATGTGCAGGTCCCTGCACCTTCCCTGGGCTGAGGGTTGCTGCCTTCAGACTCCATCACTCTGCCCCACATCTCCCCTAGAAAGCCTACAAGGAAAGGAAAGCCTCATCACTTGTCATGATCCAGCACAAATTTGGTGTTTACCTGGAAAACCATGCTTGGGTTCTGCTTGACTAAGTCAAAACCTGTTTCATGACAGGTTAACTTAATGTAGCAGAATTGGGAGAGCAGATGTTCACCTGGCTCTTCCCACTCAGCTGAGCGTGTTTCTTTCCTTGTGAGCTCTGTGCCATTCCTGTTAGTCCCTGTTGCCTCTGTGTTCACAGAATCAATTAGGTTGGAAAAGACCTCTGAGACTGAGTCCAGCCTGTGACCAAACACCACCAAGTCAACCCAGCCATGGTACTAAGTGCTGCGTCCAAGTCTTTCCTTAAATACCTTCAGGGATGGTGACTTCACCACCTCCCTGGGCAGCCCATTCCAATATCTGATTACCCTTTCTGTGAAGAATTTTTTTGTAATGACTAACCCAGACCTCCCCTGGCACAGTTTAAGACTATGTCCTCTAATCCTGTCACTGGTTGCCTGGGAGAAGAGACTGCCCCCCACCCAGCTTCAATCTCCTTTCAGGCCGTTGTGGAGAGTGATAAGGTCATCCTTCAGCCTCCTTTTCTCCAAGCTAAACAATTCAAGCTCTCTCAGCCCCTCCTCATAGGACTTGCACTCTAGACTCTTCACCAGCTTTGTTGCCCTTCTCTGGACCTGCTTCTGCACCTCAATGTCTGTCTTGTCGTGAGGGGCCCAGAACTGGACACAGCACTCAAGGTGTGGCCTCACCGGTGCCAAGCACAGGGGAACTCTGATGAAGGGATGCAGCCCCATGCTGCTTGCTCTCTCCATCAGTAGCTTCCCCATCATCTGCTGAAGGGTCCTGGTGGCTTTTACCCCCCTGCCAGGACTGGTTCTCCTTCCTGCCCATTCCCTTCAGCATCCTTGGAGATTTAACTCCACGTAGTTGGGCCGGATAATCCCCAACAGATAAAGCAGTGTCTGAAACTGGGGTGCAGTGAGCTCCCACACTGTGCAGAACAAAGGGATGCCCAAGTGCATCCCTGCATTCCAGAGGACTTCAGATCTGTATGCTAAAAATCAGCTGGCTTCTCACATTAACTCAACTTTGTGTTGTTGTTTTTTTCAATGCTCCTCATCCTTCCCAAGTAGACAAAAGGCTGTAATATTAGAAGAAAATTTTATAAATCCAGGGAGAACACACTTCTCCTTGTACAAATTAATGGTCTGTAATAACTACTGTGTAGGAATTGATTTTCTGCAGGTAACAACTTCATGGTCTTGATATGATAAAGTAATAGAATTGTGCATTTTGTGTGCAGCCCCTGCAGTATTTCAGGGTTGTGATAGAAACAGCCTTTATCATGCAAGAATAACAATCGCATTCCAACATTTTTAGGTTTCAACATCAAACACAAGAGCAACAAAACAAAAAATCTGAAATTCATTAGCCATTTTCATCTGAGTTTGCCAGGCCCCATGATGTAAGTGTGGTGGTACTTCAAAGACCATGACAGTTCAGTTAAAAAAAAAATATATATTGTCATCCTCTTGAAATATTAGCATAAGAGAAAAACAAAGGAAAAGCCGCTCTTGGCATCTGCATCTGCGATGGGTGGATGATTCCTCTGTCATCTTTAAGTTCTACCTAAACTTGTGACAGAAAACCCTGGCACTTCATTATCATTAGGCTTCTTGCTGTCTTTTTTTCTGAAGCAGTTGGCAGGCTCTTTACTTTCCCCATGTAGCATGAACAGGGAACCTCCAGCTCGCAGAGTTCCTGGGAGAATGCACAAGGAGTTGCATAAGGGCAGAGAGGAGCTGTGAGGTGTGATTCTGTTATAAATGGGCTCACTTAGGCCTTTTGTTGCAGCAAGTAGGGCTTGGAGGGCAGGTGGTGTTGGTTCCTGATATAGAGGATCAGCACTGTCATTCTAGACAAGCGATGCCCTTAGAGTGCTTACTATTGTCCTCCTCTGCATCGGCTGAAAGAAGGGGTAGAGCATGTAGAGAACTGCTGGTTTGCCTGGCTACACGCAAGTCTCATACTCATTGAAGTAAAAGCTGGTTTCTAGAGCCTACATAAAACCCACCCATACGCCTGGGTTCCTCTTCTGTGCCTTGGGTGAACTAAACTTGTGGACACAGAGTTAGGTCTGACCTCTGGCTAAGCATTTGTGTGCTTAAAGCTTCTGGCAGCCTGAGAGGATGGTTCTGGTCTGTGGAGGGAGGGAAACTGCATTGTGGTATCCTGTTTTGAGGGAAGCCATTGGAAAGCGTGACCTCGGGAGCTGCCAGAAGAGACACCAATGTTGATACCTACTTGGGTCAAGACAGACCTAGAGGGTGAAGTTGGCTTCCCAGGGCAGGAAGAGTGGGCATGGATCAGGTGCTGTGATTCTCCTGGTTGCACTGGTTGTGGTTCTCCTGGTTTTACCCAGAGCTGAACTCAGAGGAATAGGACTTACGGAAGCCATAAGTACTAACTGGGCTGGCAGCAAGCAGATGCTGTTGACACGTGAGCAGGGCTGCAGGGCTGTTACCTCCTCTTCTGGTGGTGAAGGTGATGCACTTGCGCCCCATCCTTCCCTGCTTACATTATCAGCACTGCAGTTCTGCAGCCAGCTCTTCTCAGTGTGGCATTACAAGTCTGCTCTGTTTTTATGGTCACATTTGAAATATCTTGTTGCTTATTATGCAAAGTATCTGCTTTTCATCACTACATCTTTTTGTGTGAATGTTGTGTTGAGTCTTCAGTATGTATTTAATATTTCTTGAATGTTACATGTTAATTGCTTCCAATTTTCTATTGCTTCATCTTTTGGCCACTTCAGTGTAAATTATTGTTATAGCTGCCCTTTTGTGAAATGTGTGATGCCTGTTCCTATTTTTCTTGTCAGTTTCATTTAAATATTTGGCATTTTAAATAAACCTTCTTGCCTTATATATTTTGTTTAGAACAACAGGTTCCCACTGAATCAAATATGGGAATTTATTTAGTTAATAGGGAGACTGTGTTGCATTACTGACTGTAAAACAGACTGTTGTAGCCTACAGCATTAAACTGAGAATGGTGCATTTTTTGAAAATTGAAGTTTGTATCTTGATTCTTTTTTATACAAGTATATCAGATTCTCAAAAAATTTTATTACGGCTCTTCATGCAGAGTTCCACCACAGCAAATGACATGTGCTATTCTCTAGATCTTAGCTTTTGTATAGGGAAAAGGGTGTAGAATCGTCTTCATGTTGTATGAAAAGGTTCTCCTTCAAAAGGCTAATGAGGGAAACTCAACCTCAGCAAGAAAAATGCATCAAGGTAATGTGTCCCTGACTCTGAAGTTTGTGTGGTGCTTTCTTCAGTGGCAGGGGGAGCTGCTGGAGTCCTTCTGAAACACTGCTGAGTGTCCTCATCCCAAAGACAACTCCTGGAGGATGTGGGGGACAGAGGACAGTGCAAAGTTTGGAAGTTGCAGGGGACTGTGAGAAGGGAGTGACCAGCAAAGAAAGCTTCATAGATGGTGATAAGTTTTATCTCAGCCCTCTTACAAAAGCTTGAATTCCCCTCAGATCTGTTGGTGACGGAGCAACAGCTCTTCTGAGCATGTCCTTTCCCTCTGGGCAGTGAAGGATGGGAAACTTCTTCCTAGGATGTGTGGGAGCTACACCAGATGAAACAAAGGGTGACAGGAAGGGTCCCTGCTGCAGTGTTGGGGTATTTTGTTTGATAAGACAACTGTGCTAGGACTGAGAGGTGCTGATGCTTCCCCGCAGTCTCAGACCACTTCTTTCCTGGCTGGGTGGCTGTGCAAATCCAGGTCCTGCTGTTTACCCCGTGCAGAAAGTATTTGGCATAAAGGGGATGTGCACACAAAGACCGGTGTGAGGAAATGCAAGATCTCCCAAAGATAGCACAGAATTGTTTCTTAATGGGGTTGTGGTACAGTATGTCATAATGGAGAAAAGTATGAAAAGTATTTGCCTTGGTGTCTTAATACCCTCTCCAGAGCAGGGAGTGGTCTCCTGCCTGTGCACGGCTGTTCTGGGCTGGAGCCTTGGGCTCTACTGTGGTGAGCAGCCCCTCTACATCCTGCACCTCATCACTTCCACCCTTGAGATTTTGTATTTAATTACAAGGCACTCACAGGCTGGGATTTGACACTGTCTTTTGTAAATTAGTGTTTTGAAAGGAAACCAGTGGACTTTGCTGGATGCCCATGAGTTGGTCCAGGTGCTTGTTTCTAATGCAGACAGCAGCTCATTCATGGGCATAACCCAAAGAGGATGTAGTTGGTTGTATTTTTTTTTTCAACTGAAAAAAGTATTTTTGTAAGTTATTTTAAAATGGCATTAAGTTAAAAAAAAAAAAATCAAGCAGGTGCCATGCCTGAAACATGGTAGTGCTTTTACAGTTTCATGGCATATCGCTGTTTTCTTCCTCTACATGGTTGTTCCTCACAAAAGCAAGTGAATTGAACACACCAAGCAAATGACTGATCATAATAACCTTTAAGGTGCTGGATTATTCCTCAGGTTTATGCTGCTTTGGGATGCCTGTTGGTTTGCATGCCGACTGCGAAAGAGTTTGTTTATCTTAATAGCTGCAAAACGAAGAAGTGCAGGACCAAAAGAATGGGTTTCTGTTGAGATGTTATAACCCAGAAATGAAAAATAAATATGGTAAAAATGCCTTCCATTTCTTCATAAAATAAATGAAAACGGTGTTAAACAAGTATGCAGTTATTTTTAGAAATTTCTAGAAAGCTTAGAATGCAAGGATATGAGTGTGACAGCTACCAGCCCACTGCAAGACCACATGGAAACATTTAATTAAGAGACCGTTTTCTTTTCAGATTATAGGATATTATTTAAAACCAATTTCAGCTTGTTTTTAAAATCAGTTATTTTCATCCACTAATGTCTAAACACTGCCCATTTCTGCTCTGTCTGCTCTGCATGCACTGAGTCTGGGAGAAGGCGAGAGGGGCACTGAAGCTGTGGGTATGTGCCCTGTGCTGCCGTGGCGCTATGCACCAGATGGTCCCACCCTGCAGCTCACTTGCTGCTTATTCCCTTCAGTTTCCCAAGTCTTACTGATTTTTTTTCTTCAATAAATCATGAGTTTCCTTTCCTAGCAATTAATCATTTCGCTTATTTTTTGGTTCTATATTTAATCCTTCCCATTCATCAACTCTCTCACGCGTTAATCTTCCAATATTGGAAGAGATGCATGCATTTCTGTGCCAGTTCAGATCCCTGTCCGTATACCCCAATTTCCTCTCTTTGTTTGGGTGACCAGGAACAAGATGCTCCAGAGGAAGAAGCAGTGCTCCTGCCCCACCTCGAATGGCAAATACAACATCCTGACAGTCTGTGGTATCTTCATCCCTTAGTTATTGGGTCGAGACTGGAGAGACATGAGATGTTTGTGTTCTTTTCCAATGTCTTGCTGAGATGGGAAACTCACGTCCATTCTCTTTTTTAATCCAGGTGGACTCTTGGCCTGCCTGCTATAAAGGGAAATGAATTACTTTTGGGTAAATTGTGTGTTGTATAGAGTATTTTTTTACACATACTCAATTTTTATTTGGGTGAAATTTATTTTCTTCTTGAGTTACAAGAAATACAATCTCCTGGTTTATCATCCCAGTTTATTTTCTAAAACAGTATTTTAAGCAGACCAAATGGAGCATGCTCTCCAGAACCGGAGCACGCCTTCCTGCCTCTCAGCAGCACTAGGGCAAAGGTTTTGCTGTCCCCCCTTTTTTTTGGGTCACCCATTGCCAGAGTGCCCCTGTTCAGAGCCCAGGTATGGGCTGGCCAGGCACTGGTCCTGTGCTGTCCTGCCACCACAGGAGGGCAACCCAAGCCATCCCTGATGGCACCACAAACTGCCGCTTAAATTGGGGAGGTGTTTGTCAAATGACTTAAAGACCACCACTGTGTGGGTGCATTTCTTGTTTGTTTCTTGGGGGTTGGTTTTTTTTTTTTTTTTGGATATTTGTCAAAACAAGGTAGAGATATCTATCAGCTGAGTGGCCTTCTTTAATGTAGGTAGGACAAGGGGTAATGACTTTAAACTGAAAGAGGGTGGGTTTAGATTAGATATTGGGAAGAAATTCTTCGCTGTGAGCTTGGTAAGGCACTGGCACAGGTTGCCCAGAGAAGTTGTGGATGCCCTGTCCCTGGAAATGTTCAAGGCTAGGTTGGATAGAGCTTTGAGCAACCTGGTCTAGTGAAAAGTGTCCATGGCAGGGGACTTGGAACTAGGTGATCTTTAAGGTCTCTTCCAACCCAAACCATTCTATGATCTCTGAATAAGAGCTCTTTTGTTCCAAGATGCACCTGCAGCACATATGTAGACTGCTTTATTTTACTTATATCTATGAATTCTACCGAAAATTTTATAAAAGTCACATCACATCTCTTAAGTGATTCTCCCAACCAACCCCTGGCTTAAAAACGCTTCATGAGAAGGATGAGGGGGCGTGCTGAGGTGTTGACACCTGCAGCATGAGTTGGAAAGACCTGAGGCTTCTGTGTCCAGTGGAGTAGGGCTTCCTATGGAACAAAACTGGCCCACAGAGCCTACAAGAGGGTGTGACAAGGGGGTTTATAGCTCTGGAGTTGAATGCGTGCATGCAATGCATTATTTTTGGCAACATGTGCTGCCAGCATCTCTTATCGTTCCATGACTTACTCAGACATGTGAATAACTTCCCACTTCTCGACTGCAGGTTGATAGTGGTGCCCTTTGTGGACTTGTGTGAACTCCTTTAGAGTACATAGTGTTGCTTTGCCTTTAGTGTGTGTACATAACTGCTCAGATAAAATAAATTCATTGTACCTCACTGCAGCTGTCAGTTAAAGGAAGTTATGCATTTTCCCCTTGAGTTTTGGGATAATTTTTCTCCAGCCTTTCCTTCTTTCAAAGTCCTAGTAGCACGCTACTTTTTAGATCTCTCTCTTTCTTTATAGAAGAAAAATCACTTTCTGATTTTTTGTGTTCAGAATTATGCAAAGGAGTTGCTGAACATAAACATGCAACTGTAAGTGCCATAGAAATGTACTCTACAAAGATTCCACCGTTAACCGCACCAAAGAAAACAAAAATGCAAGGTTATTCAAATTGATGTCACATGCAGGAAGTGACATTTAAATTCTTACTCATTTAAAATTAAGCCATCTTACCATTTTCCTCTTCTGAAGTGTTGAAGATTTTCCATTAGTTAAAGGGTTGTCTTGCAGGCCTTCAAGAATAAGTTTTTCCATTTTTTTTTTTAAAGGCTTGAGCTGTAGGGCTTTTTTAAAATGGTAGCGTGCATGTGAGTGTGAGAACTGTGTACATTTAATTGGCTGTTTGAGAAGCTGTGCTAGAAGACTGACCTCAGAAGAATTAGGAAATGGCAGTTCCACTGCTTATATTTGCACTTCATGAAAAGTATTGTTTAATTCTTGGAAGAAGAGGGTGTTTCAGTCTTGCTCAGTTTTTGACTTTGTTATGGTTTGCTTTGCTTTTGTTGGTGTTTTTCCTTGTCCACTTCAGTGCTGGAATATAGTATTGAAACAACTCTGTGGTTTATGGCTTTTACTCTGAAGTCTTTCATTTTTTCATTGTGTTGAGCCTTCTGTAAACAGATTTTCTTGAATCCAAACAAAAAGCGAGGGCTGTGACGTGGAGCCAGTTTTGGCTGTGAAATCATCAGGGTCAAAGTCACTTGCATACATCCAGTCCCACGGGCAGTGGGCTTGGGCTTGCCCAAGTGTTGACCTTCCCCACTGGTCCTGGCTGAGCTCCTGCCTGGATGGTATCATGAGCGCTCGGTCTCCTTCACCATTCAAGTTGTCTAAACAAGCGTGTTCTCACTTTTTGAAGGAGTGTTGCTGGAGGAAGCATGTGTCCTTCCTCTTTGTTGGAATTGCTGATCCTTTTGCCCGCTGGTTGCGCTGGGACTTGAATGCAACTGTTGATGCTCTTCTGAAAGCATGAAAGGACAATACATTTGTTTCGTTTCTCAGGTGTCTGCCAGAAGTAGTTGATACTGTTGAAGTATCGAGATGTTATCTCAATCACTTTTGTACTTGAGCATTTCTCCGTTGCTAAGATTGAAAACAAAACCACCAAATTTGAAGTATGAACTGTCTTTCAAATGAAGTATAACATTTAATGTACTTTCAGCTGGTAAAATCATCACAAATGCTAATGGGTGTAATTTTTATAGTTACTGCTGAATCTTGTTTATTAGATTATGTGTGTGTTCCTTTTATCTACCACTTATCCAAAACATCAAGGAAAAACACGTCTTCATTTCCTTTATATTATTCTGTCAGCCAGAAGTGTTTCCTATTGGAAGATGTTAAAATACAGCCTACCAAGGAAAAAATAAATTAAAAGATACTCTGTTAAGAAAAAGGAAAAAAAAAAGCTAAAATCCTGTTAAATAATTAAGATGCTTTGGGCTTTATCAGGATTGACAGTGTTCTTGCCATAATATACATATGCAAAAACTCTAAGAAGTTTAATATTTTATAGCAAGGATAACTCCAAACCCTAAATCTACTGACTTGTTTCTATGGTAACAAATATTGAAATATGTCTAGCCAACACTGTAGGTTCCCCCTATTTAATTTCTGTCTATGGGTTCTAGGAATTCATTAAGGCTGTAGAATCCTTTTAAAATTGGTACACTCTGTTGTAAAATTCCCTAGGATTAATGTTGAATACAACTCTAAATTTTAACATAAACATTTCTTTGAAAGAGATTTCTTAGCAAGTGAGGGATTAGAGTTTTATTCTAAGACTGTATATGCATTGATCTGGTATTTTTGTTCTTCACTGGAAAGTTGAAATTTTTTTTTTTCCTGTGCATGACTATACTGAAAAAAATTTAGTTTCAGTCTATGGATTCTGATGAAAATATTGAAGGCTGCTTAACTGGAGCAGTCTGGCTGGAAGACAATGGCATGAAGTCAGCACCTGCAGGCTTTAGTTTAGTGGTCAGAACTTCTTGGCCAGAGCTACTTTTAAGGGATCTTGTCCTACTCTCAAGATTAAAATGATGATTTACAGGGAGCTTTAATCTTTATTTCAATTAGTTGCACTTAAGTTTTTGTGTATTACAGAGCATTTTCTAAGTGTCTGTTTGACATCTCCTGCTTGTTTTTCTTTTGAGGGCAGTCCGGCAGTGTTGGGAAGTAATCTGAAGTGTTGGCTGTGAGATTCCATTTCCCCAGTGGTAACTGAAACCACAAGCACCTAGTCCCAGCTGTAAGAGGAAATTTTTGAAACTTTGAAGTGAAACATCAGGTTGATGCAATATTTTGCATCTGGTTGACTAGCCAGAGTTAGATGCAGCTGGAAGCATAAAGACTTCCTCCCTCAGCCTGCGGGGACTCTGGTTTCTGCTGGCATGTAGTAAAGATAATGAGGCAGCAGAAACAAAATTTCAGAAACTGAGATTTGCACTTAACAGCTGTGTTTCAGGAGCCCATGGTTATGGACTAAATGCATGTTTTCTCATAGGGCTAGTAGCATCCAACCCTTTTTTCCCTCAAAGAGGCTTATAGCAGGGGACTTGGAAAGCAGACCCAGCAACCTCAACTGATGCCTTGTAGGGCAAGGAGGTGCAGCTGGCAGTGACTGAAGTGCTCAATAAAAGCAGAAGGTGTTCAGAAAAAGTGCAGTTCATTCATTCATATCCATCTGGAGCAATAAGGAAGAAAGTGGGCTATTTATTGGGCGATGGATTATCTCCACAGTCCTGTGTGAAAAGGAGTGATTTCAGTGCAAGCCTGAGGCAGTGATTCCCTCCTAGTGCTGGAGGAGCTGACAATTCTACTTACACCCCAGGCAGAGCCAGGCTGAAAGAAGGGGCCAGTGTATGTGCACAAGGGAACATGAAAAGAAAACAACGGATATTGATGCTATTTAACTGTATTGTGAGAAAAATATCCTGTCACCTCTCAAGCCCTAGGTAAATATCTAAAACTTCTTTTTATTACCGTAAGCAATATGTAGAAAAAGAATTGAGGCAGTGTTTGCAAAGAAGTTGCTTTGGGTTGGATATGGGAGACTTGAGAGACATTCCTGTGGGATCATTCAGGGTGCACTGTGGCAGGCACAGTCCTGCCACCAGAGACTTCCACTGCTGGGACTGAAGCCCCTTTGCAGTGGGCTGCTCCAGTGACCTGAGCAGTGCCCTGCACGGCTCCCTACACGCACCACACTCACACAGTCCAACGAGGTTTCCTTACCAGCTCAGCACCAGGTTTCCCCAGACGTCTGGATCTTTAAAGCTGTTTAATCATGGTGCAGTAACACAGAAACAGGAGCCCCACAGAAATGAAGGAAACTCTGGGCTTTCCTGCACTTCCAGTCTATGTGCAAGACAGTCTAGAGTCTTCTTGCTGATTCACTGGCTCTTGCTGTGTCTCTGAGTGTCCAGTCACCTGTCTGGCACCACTGGTCCCTGTGCCTTCTGTTGTGCAAGAGGTCGACGGCACCAGTTTGTGGCCTCTTGCCTGGTGCTCCTGCTAACCAGGGCACAACCTGCAGCTTTCAGACAGAGCTACCTGCACTGAATGTACTCCTTAGCAATCCCAGCTGTCATCTTGCTTCACTTTGGTGTGCATTTATTTGACCCTGGCCTCAGATACTCGTTTTTCCGCCGTGCATGTCCTGTGGTGTTCCTAGAACTAACGTGGGCTGTGGAAATAGGTGCTGCAGTCACCAACAAAAAATGTTATCAGCCTCCCTATGTCATCAGTGAGTTGTATCACTGTGTTGTCTGAAAGCTCTTGAGAGTGTGTGCTTTTGTGGTACCCCAAGTCCCAGGGGTTTCTCGTACTGGGAAGCGTTATAGCTGTTGTGGGAGTTTTGCCTTCATGCACCCCTACACCATGCAGTCAAGAACAGTGATGTCCACTCTCATCCGTATTTTGAACTCTTCAGGCTTTATCCCAAGTCCGTGGAAAGACTTTTGATCTCTGCAATGGGCTTCACCCAAGGGGCCAATTTAAGTGATAGATGCATATTCCTGTTACTCTTAAATGATGCTTTTCTGCAGGGCTGCTTTTTTTTCTTCTTCCTCTTTTCCTTTTGTTTTAATGATGAAGTTTTCCTTTTATTGAAATAGAAAAGAAAACAACCTCCAATCTTATAACGGCAAGGTGAAACTTGTCTTTTCAGGATGTGAAGTCTCCATATGTATTTGTAGAGTACCCAGTGCAGTGAGGGTTGTGGCTGTGAAAGCCTTTTTTACTTGGTTTTTTTAATATCCAAACACAAATTCAGAAGAAAATTTTCTAAAGGAAACTGACTCAAGACTTGCTAGAAACAAATGAAAAAAATTTGCTCTTTGATTTCTTGGGTTAAGCGTGGTGCTTGGCAAAACCATGGATATGCTCCAGCCCCAACTTTTTTGTGTATGTAACAAAATTATTCTGGTTTGAGGCTTTTTCACATCATAGTGATGGACTTGTCAAATTTATTTTCAGGAAAAGAGAGCAGGATTATACATGTGCATGCAGGCTGTGAATACTCCCATTCCATTAGGCTTGTAATCTTCCACAGGCAGAACAAGCCTGCTCACTATAGCAAGGCCAGTTGGTAGCTGTCAGGAAGCTTTCATGATGGACAAATGTGTCCACACCAGTTTTTCCACCTTACTTTAAAACATCTGGTATATATCAGGGTTCTGCTCACCCTTTCTGACTCTTGGAGCTGTGAAATGAAAAAGCAACTTGTATTCCTCTGATCAACTTTCACGTTTTCATATGGTCTCTGTGCAATCAGACACATCAAAATATACTTTGACTTGCTCCTGCAGTTTGAAAAATACTGTACTGATGAACTGTGTAGTAAAATCCTTCAGAGAGTGAGCACAAGTCGAGGGGAAGCACACGTGTGGTAAGATGCCAGTGGTTGTATGGACTGCTCAGCACAAGGCAGAGGCAGAGTTCGAGCCACGATTTCCACTATTAACCTTCATGGTGTTCATGCAGAACAGGTAGTCAGTGTTCATTTGCAAACCTAATGCAAGTATTTCCTCTAACATAAGCATGCCTAGGAAGATGCATACCAGATGATTAAAAAAATAATAAGCAGTGTGAGTACATGCAGAGAATACCTGCTTTGTTATGGGAGCATGTGTTTCCTGCAGGAGTTACAGCCCCTTGTGAGAGGAGAAACAAGGATTTGTAGAACTGTATGCCTTTTAAATGTCTGCGAGTGCTTAGTGCTTTCCTGAAAGTGTGGGTAGTTGGATTTTTTCTGATAGGTTATTTGGAGGCCTACAGTTTGGAACAGAAGGTGGATGGTAAAACTCCATAAGGCCTTTTATGTGATATTCACAACAATAATTTTACCAAGAGTGTCTCCCTGCCCCATTTCCCAGCTGATTAAAAATTCAGTTTCTTATTTTTGCGTGCTCTGGAGGCGAAATTTTGAGAGGTCAGAGGTGACTCTGTTGCAGCTTCTTTTCTGTCCTCAATTCCCTAGCCTTATGGTGAAGTGTTTTTCACTGTAGTTGGTTCTGCCGTAGTGGTTAAAGACAGAAAATGTTTAGCTTAACCCTGAGGCAGCTCAAACTTTGTGCTGGATTAATTAAAAAATAGTTCTGTGCCTTCTGCAGCAACAGTGTTTGGGAGGGGAATAGAGAAAGGAGTGCTGTGCACTGGGAACAGGATCCCTGCTGTCTGCCGGAGATCCTGGCACTTAAGGGCAGCGTGCATTTTCTCCCAGGTCTGCCACAGCTCCTGGAGCTGAATTTTGCTTGCAATGGTCTGTTTGTAAGGGAGCTGTTCCACTATCCTAGTGTTTTTTTTCTTTTTAAAGTTGTTTCAACAATCCCCTTTTCCATCCTGGGGGGAAAAAGTAGCCCTTTGGAAGAGGGGCTAGGTAACCAAGTTCTGTGCTTATCCTCCATGTTATGTACTTTGTGCAAGTTAAAAGGCTTGTTCTGCCTTTCATCTTGTGTGCTGTTTTCTGCAGATATTTCCTAACTTCTCCCATGACGTTTTTGCCTGGTTCTTCAGAAGATTGTATGGACTGAAAGAGACTATTGTTTCCACAAGAGTGCAGGCATGTGCACATCGGCTAATCTGGTTGGTACAGGATTTCAGGAGTGGGTGTTGAACTGAGGAACAGGGTTGGGATGTGTGCGCCTACAAATTCTTGTGAACAGCGTGCTCTCCTATTCTGTAAATAATATCACATTTCACTTTCTAGGTTTACCATTCATGTTTCTCCAAAAGTTGAGCTCCCGTACCATGAGATGTAAACAAGGAAATGGCATGCGGGAGGGTTGCAAAAGTTTTGGTTAGCAGATATTGGAAAGCTGATCTGGTTTTCAGTCCTCTGCCTGGATAAGTGTCAGCTACTTGATTGTGTGGAGACTCAGAACATTTGTTTTTCATATACATCATGTGTTTAAAATTGATACTTTGTTGTCTTTCTGGTGTTTCCCTTCCCCAGGTTTGGGGTTTCAGTTTTGAAGTACAAGATAGGCAAATGATTACTTTTTAGCCTGGTGTTTTGGAGGAGGCAGACTTTGGCAGTCGAGGTGCATTTGCCAGCTCTTGGGAAACTGCAATCTGAACCTTGCATTTGTAGCAAACTCTTTCTGGAAAGCGCTTTGGATACAAGACATCAGGCGATATTCGTTGGGGTTTTTTTTCCATTTGGATGATATCACCAGGGAACAAGGAAACCCCCAGTTGTTTTTTTTTTGTTTACAACCAGCATCTTGTCAGATCAAACTGTGCCACATACTTGTTTCCCCTTTTGGGAACATTACCTAAAAGATGATGGTGCTGGGATAACTCCAGCTTCCTGGTGGTGACCCAGATCTCTGCTGGCGATGAGATCTCTATCTCCGCTGGGCACAGAGCAAGAACAGCAGTTGTGTTTTCGACTGCTGATCCGCGGGCATGTTCCCATACAGTGTTTCCAGGCTCGTCAGCAACCTTGCAGCGCCTTGGCTATTGCTGCTGACATGCCCTTGTCTGGCGGCAAAAGGCGGGATTTATTCCACAGTCTGGTTTCATGTAGGTCTCGTAAGAGGATGTGAGGCAACTTAAGGGTGTTTTTAAATACTGCTTTTAGAGTATGAGACAGCATAAAAATCTTTGTAGATTTGTTTGGGTTTTTTGCAGCAACAACATTGTGAAACTGTCAATTTGCTGCCTCTCGACTTTGATACCGTTTCCTTGCCTGGTCAGGAATAGTTGCTGCTCATAAAACAGCTCCTTGGAACTAGAGGGTGCAAGCTGGGAAGACTGACACTTGCTGGGAGTTTAGGAATTTATGAGGATTTATTCTGTGGTTTGTTGATGGGATTTGGTTGGCTGAAATGCTTTTTGATGGATGCACAGGAATTCCCAGGTGTTGATAAAAGCACTTGGCAATAGTCAATTGAAGAGGATAGAGAAGAGAGATGAAGTGAGGAGGACTTTGGGGGGTTGTCTGGCTTCTTTTCATCTATGGGCTGTCGTATTTAACAAAGAGCTTACAGCTTCACCCATGGTCTTGTGTAGTTTTAGCACCGCTAGACCAACCTTCTGTGTTGGCTTGAAGGGTTTTTCCTTGAAGGGTTTTTCCAATGCTTCTATTGGATGCAACATGCGTCAGCTTCCTTGCTTCACAACCACCTCACTGTTTGCCCAAGTGGTGTTTCTGAAACTGCATGTCCTTTTCAGCAGCTCATGGTCACAGTATGGAGCACTGGAAGCAGTCTGTGAAGCTATCTTTTCCTGTCCAAGACTCCTTTTGTGTTAAAGTCCTAGCTGCCATAGCCAGGAATGTTTGAGACATGTTTCTGCTGACAGTTTTCTGCTCTGCACTCCTGAGGATTGGATGTAGGGCAGTTTGGAGGGTTCCTCACAGTGGAACTCCCTATTTACAGTCAGTGAATTCATTAGAGCCCTGAATTATTTACCTTAAAGAATTCAAGTCCTGAATTATTTACCTTTAAGGTCTGTCTTCCTGTGTTGTGCATTTGGTTGACTGTAGACCTGTGCTCTGTTATATGCTATGAATGTGTAAGGTAGCATAATATCCAAGGCAGTTTCAGCTATTTACTGTTAATTTTATTTTCATACACAAATACATTGCAACATTACAGCTGATCTTTAAGGTCCCTTCCAACCCAAAGCATTCTATCATTCTCCAAGTTCAGAGTTGCACTGTGATATAAAATGGATTTGTGCAGATCTTGTAAACGCATGGACGGTTTTTGAGTATGTCATCACACTTTTCTCTGCAAGTTGCCTGCCTACTGCCAGCTGTAGCTGCAAGCCCTGGGCAAACTCCCTATTCAGCATCTTGTTTTTTCCCTGCTGTCCCCTGTTTGGCCCAAATTTTTATTTATGGCACGGTACTCAAATCCTACTGAAGAAGTTTGTAATTTCCTCACGATCTTACTCTGTTTACTAGTGTCAGGCTTCAGGATTTGACAAATTATTTGGGAAGCGCCACTTCTCTTTACAGGAAGAGACTTAAAACAAGAGGACAAAGGATCCTGAGGATATTACAGCCTTGGTGCTGAGATGTCTCCGTACTGCATAGTATTTCGTGTGCTGGAAATACAGTTCCCTTCTGCTGTGACTGTTCATTCCTTTTAGTTGAGGAAAGCCAGGGTTTCAGGTTGATTAGGAATTCACTGTTAATGGCCACTTGAGGGATACTGAGTTTAAATGACTGGTGTAGTGCTTCATTGGAGCTGCATGGCAGCTCTCCAAGGCACAGCTCGTCTGCCTGGACGCTGAGAGGGTGGCAGGGAGTGTCAGGGTGGCTGCCATCCTTGCTGCCAACAGCTGTTAGAGTTGTCATGCACTCTTATCCTGAAGCCCTGATGCACAGCTCAGGTACATCCCGTGTGCCAAGAGTGAAGGCAGCCGCAGCAGGCAGTGCTCACCTGCCACATTTCCCTCCCTTTTGTGGGATGAGTGCTTGAACTCATCCATGTTCTCTCTTGCAACATACCTGTGGTACACCAAAGATTTTTGCAGGAAGCAAACAAATGTCAGTGTCCACTGGCATCATAGAATCTTGAAGGTGATTCTTTGGCAGTGCTGCAGCTGCACAGCCATCATGCAGCCCTCCCTGCCTAACCCCAGTTCTTGCGCTCTCCCCATCATACCTCCAATTTTATGTCCCCATTAAGTGAAATTTCTTGTTTGACATGTTTTTCCCTGCCATCCCCTGGCCCAGATCTTGGCTGCTCTGTTTTGAGCATAGATGACTCCAGGCTGCAGTAGAGAGGTCACCTGGATCAGGAGACCCTCCTTGCTTGGGAGGTGGCCCTGCCCTGGTTGGCAGCAGATGCCAGAGGTAAAGGTCACCTCTCTTCTCCTCCGCCCTGGACTAGACTGTGTTCTTTGCTTTGTGTGGCATCGGGCTAAACCCAGGTTTAAGCTCTGTTCCAGAGACTGGCAGAATTTGGTTGTTCCAGCCACTTTTTTGGGAATGTCTCAATCAGACCACTGTGACCAAAATCTTGCGACAAAACTTTGTTGGTCATCCATGTCAAAAATGGACAGAGTATGCCAAATGCCTGAGCCCTGAAACGCAGGAAGGGTATCACAACCATAGCCCCCACCCTGTGCTGTGTGTCTGGGTTTAACTGTGTATGCCCTTGTGAAAGTAGGCAAGGAATCATGTGCACATGGTTGAGTTGCATCTCTTTAAGTGAAGGGGTTTGTTTTGTTTGCTTTCAGAGAAAGCAATGAAATACTGACACTAATGGCATTTCCAGTACTGAAAATCCAGTTTCCTTTACTTATGATGTGTCTTCTGGCCATTCAGAGAGGTTGGGGGTGGGGGGCTGAGATTGTGTCTTCAGTTGGGTTTCTACCATATGGGCTTTTTCCTTCCTTATTTAAATGTAGGAATGTCTGCTATGAAGTGTATTGGCAGGAGAATTTGACACTAAAGCTTAAAGCTACTAATATGGGAAGCAAGGAGTAAACACAGACCCTTTTGAGAATTTTAAGTGGAGTCACTACTTAAATAATGTTGTAGGTACAGAGTATGGGGAAACTTTATGATTAAGTAATCTACTGTTGATGCAATTTTGCAGGTATTATTTTTACATCACTGCTGTGGTTATTAGTGGCATGTATTTGCTGTTGATACTGAAAGAAATTTAATTAGCTTTCTCTCCCTCCGTATTTCTGCTTTTGGTGGCACTGTCTGCTTGGCATTGGTCCTGGTGCTGCCAGGCAGGATGCCCTGGGAAGAGGGCAGAGGATTTGGGCATAGGAGAGCTGTGTTCTCCTGTGTAGCTCCACAAGTGATGGCCTGTGGTATCTCATCTGCCTCTCCAAACTCGTATCTGTTGCTTCTATTTGATCAATGAGTGATTTTGGGGAAAAGACTTTTTCTTGTTTAATGTTTTTATGAGATGAGGCAGAAAACAAAAGACCTGAGTATCTGCTGCAAAACTGCTGTAATGCAAATAATAGATAATTGCTTGCAGTTAATCAATTTTCTCTTTTGTGTTGTTTTTCACACAGAGCAATGAGGCAAGAGAGAAGTTTTTAAAAACAGAAAAATGTGATTGCAGAAACATCGTTGTTGGCAGGAGGACTCGGTGGATTCAGGTAATAATGTGACACCACTTTTTATTCTGCTTTAAAAACTGGCTGGGTTTCAGGCTGCCGGTGGCCCTTTGTCAGGGGCTGAGGAGTAGAGGAAGGTGACAAGGTATAACAAGACCCAGTAGCTGGCTGTTAATTCATTCAGACCAGATGAGACGGTGTGGGTGTTCCCACAGCGCTGGTGGTTGCTGAATAGGGGAGTGATGCTGGGGCTGCAGTAGCTTCCTCCTTTATGTCAGGCTGTTGAATCTGAGACTGGGTTTTTTTGTTTTGTTGGGGTTTTTTTAATGGGTTTGTTTTTAACCCTAGGAGATTTTCTCCTTCAACCTCTTACAGCTGCGTCGACGTAGGCGGGGAAGCTCCATGCCTGTTTCATGGAAGAAGGTCAAATGATTAGCTGTCCCTTCAGACTGCAGAACTATGAATCTATGAATATTTTTCTTGAATTCCCCCTTTAAAAGGGTTTCTGGATCAGAGCAGATCATTATTGGCTGAAAGACCCAGACCTAGACCTTTACCGCTTTAGAGAACTACTGCTGGTTGTTTTCTGTGTGTGAATGAAGACAATTTCTCATTGCATGGTTGCAGGAAACCTGATGTGTGATGTTTAAGCATACTACTAATGTTTGCAACATATTATCTTAAAATAATGGACTTTAACATATTTAGATCCTGTTTTGTAGGAAAAGTAAATTGCTAGCTAAAATGCATCTCTTATGGTTTTAATCATTTTATTTATTTCCCTCACTGAAGGGGAGTGCAAAATGAAGGCAGGGGGAGTTTACAGTGCTAATTGCACTCCACATTTGTAATTGGGAGCAGATCCTATTCTCAAGCTTCTTAGGCAATCCTAGTGAAGTCATCAGGCTTTTCACAAGCATATGGTTTTCCCCACACGTGTTTGATTCTAGAATAAGGTCCTACAGTGTGCATTTTCGTTCACTGATTTCTCATACAGAGGAAGATTGAAAAATATGCATCTTTTCCAACATAGACTCTTAGTTCCCAGTGACAGTGGAAGAGGTTCTGCAGTATTTTATTGAGAAACAGATTAGCGAAGCTCATTGCCTTAGGCTGAGCTGTTTCTAACTGGCAAGTGCATTTTCTTCATTAGGTGAAAGGTGGGGAAAAAAGCAGTTGTGGCTTTGCATTGCTATAGTCGTGACCAAGAAGGACGTTTGAAAAGGATGTGAATGGGTGTGGATTTGATATTTCCTAAAGCCAGCTTCTTTTCAGTATTAAATTGCATACTCCAGGAAGCTAGTTGCTGTATCAACATTGGTATAATGACACATTATTAAAAAAATCAATATCCAGTCATAGAAACAAGTCCTGGTGTAAGCAGTCGGGTGCTTACAGCTGTGATTTGTATGTATTTGCAAATGTAATGGGCTTTTTTTTCCCTCGTAGCACTGGTAACTTGGATAAACACTGTATGAGTGACTCATTGCAGAGTATAAACTTATTTTAAAGGAGCAAGTGTTGGATTTGCTGAATATCCTATTGCTTGCATCCCTGAATACTTACTTGCAATAGGTCATGATTAATCTTAAATTGGCCAGCCTGAGGGGAAAATTACTGCTGATGTCCCATAGGTACTTCAGAAACAAACGGAATGATGGAAGTGCTTTAAAAATATAAATAGTAGTTAGAATTCATAAAATCATAAAGCAAACATATGGTACAAGGCCTTCTAAAATATAACACTTGAAAGCTTTTTTTATCGTTTCAGAAAGAGCTTGTTTAGTTATCACAGGAAAAGTAAATATTTTCATTCCTTTTTCTTCAGCGCACTCTCATTCCATTCCTCTTTTTCTTTTTTTACTTCTTTTTTTTTCCCCCAGAGCCTTCTTATTTTGGTGGGATGGGGGACCAACACCTGATGTGCATGGAAAGCCCTACTTGAGAGCAGGAGACAGCACTGCTAGTGGTCCTCCTGTTGTTAGGTACATTCTCAAAGTCCTTTTGCAGTGTCGGCACAGAGTTGATGTAATCCAAATTGAACGCTCCCTGTGCGCATGTGTGCATGAGCGAGATGTGATGGGCACTGCAGCAGCTCCTGGACCACTCAAGAATACACTTATTTTTTAATGTGATGCCCCAGACACTGGTGATGAGGGATGTAGTCCCTCTGCGTGTGAGTGTACACATGTGCAGGTGTGTGAGCTCATGGAGGGCAGCACAACGCAGCATCCCCACTCTTCTGGTGCACCTTTGGTGGGGTGGCCACGGTCTGCAGCACCTCGAGCCATCAGTAGGTCAGGGAGGTAAAGGTGCCGCTGGAAAGGGGTGAAGGAGGAAGATGGGGAGCAGAGGAGTGGGGAGTCGGGTGGGGATCGGGGGCCAGGGAGGAAGACACAGCTCCAGAGGGAAATATTCTGTGCTTTGCAGTTGCTTGTGTGGATAGAAACCAGATGGTGCGCTGGAACACCCGCTCGCTTGGGCGGCGGCGGAGCCAAACATATGGTTAATGGTTAGGAGAAAGAGCTTTTCGAGCCAGGGCTTTGCTGACTGCCTCGCATTACAGATTGTTGCAGTGTGTCATTACATTGCCAAGCTAAGTGCTTAATACCCGCTGCGGGCGCTGGGCAGGCATTTGCAGGAAGGATGCAGAGGCTCCCCGGTCAGGGCGGGAAGCTGACATCACGTACAGCCCCCTGCCACACCCCCCCACGCCTCCTTTCTCCTCTAGAAACGCTGTAAATCTCCCCATTTACAAACCCAAATCCTAAAGAAGGCAGTTTTCCTGTTCTGAGTGTCTTTAAACCATTTATTTCCAACAGCGTATGGTTGGTTTTGCCTTTTTTGTCCTTTTTTTTTGGTCCTCAAGCAGCTGAATTCACTGAGGCTGCAGCACCACACTTACATGTCCGGCATCCGAAGTTCCTGCTCTGGGATCTTTGGGCGACACCAGACCCCATGTTATCTAAGGAACTGCTGAGCTCATTCATCTCCTTTTCACGGCCCGCTTCCTTTTATTTTTAGCCAAATCCGTCAGGCCTGACAGGCGGGTAATTTGAGCCAGAGAAAGGGCAAAGCTCCAGGTCCTTTCCACAAAGCAATTCTTCTCCTCCCTCCTGGGAAGGCTCCAAACTTGGCCTGCTCCAGGCAGATGGATTTGTTGAGTCATGTGAGATCATTTACACAAAAACACAGCGAGGCAGTGAAAAGGAAAAAAAAAAAAAGGGAAAGAAAAAAGAAAAAAAGGTGGGGGGGAAGGGGGGGGAGAGCGNTGGACCTCAGCGTTCTTTAACATATGTGATTTTATTTTCACCAAACACCTTGGTTTTTATCAACAACAACAATAAAAATAATAATAATAAAAAAACCAAAACAACAACCCAACCAGCAAGCAAGCGGCGCACACGGGCGCGCAACAAAGGCGGCGTTGTTGACAGCACCGGATTACAGTAGCGGTAAACTCCGGGCTGGGAGGTTGCTGGAAAATGAGTTTGCTCCATGATGCAACTGGAGTTTGCTTTGTCTGGCCGCCAGTGCAAGCGGTGCGGGGGAGACTGGGAGCCCAGCGGCAGCAGGGCGCGCTTCCCTCCATCCAGGGATGGTTTCGGACAGTGGGGAGGGATGGAGGGTGCGGTTAACAACCCTGAGCGGGCAGGCTGGGGGGGCATCATTAACAGTGAAAACGAGTGGGGATATGCATGGAGAGGGTGGGAGAGAACCTCTTCTTGCTTTGGTTTTGAGCTGGTTGTGGCATCATCTTCACTGCATCAAGGAGTAAATTGCATTTATTCAGTTGAATGTGAATTTTGTTTTCATTTGCAACCTGAGCTAACCCCAGTATGTTGGGTTTTGGTTTTTTAAGTGGGTGGTAAGAGAGAACATGAAACTTGGAGCTTTTCAGATCTTGTTACATCCTAGAGAATTAGGTTGGGTTAATTTATGCAGTGTTCTAACAAGATGCGTTCAAACCTTTAAATAGACTGTATTTAAGTATTGTTAATATAACTCCCAGTTACTCTAGTTTTCTTAGCAAGGCAGTATCTGAATGTTACTGTTTTGTCCCAGTGGTGATTAGAAATCAAGAGTAAAAGTAGAAACTGGAACTGCAAATTGGTGGGAAACATGCAATAAAACAAGTCCAATGCAAAGTATTTTCTAAAATTCTCAGCAACAGTTAAGGAACTTGGGGGAGCATGTAAACAAGGGTTTGTATTTTAGCATGACCCTTTCTCCTGCTGAGTAGTATCTTCTGCATTGCTGACTCCACAGCAATGTCTGTTGAGGTGCTTTCCTCTGGGGAGGGGAGGGTTTGTCTGGAGCCTGCCTCCCTCTAACTTGACCTTGTCTTTCCCTTTTTCTCCTCCTGCTGCTTTTTTACACTTTTGTCTGAAAGACGGCTGGCTTTCCCAGCCTGCTGGCCCTGCTGGGCTGCGCCGCTGAGCACAGCACGTTTGGTGTGGGGAGAGCCTTCCCTTCTCGCGCTTACGAGTTTTCTCACTTGGTGGAAACCTTTTGTCTTCTCTGTCTCTTGATGAGGCCGCCTCGTTACTTTTGTACAAGGAGAACTTGGCAACACCCCAAGTCCCAGCTGGGGTCCTGCACTGCACAAATCTGCCATGGGGTCCCTGCCCATCAGCTGATGTCTGGCGTGAGGATCTGCAGAGGGACAGAAGTGTAAAGATGAGGAGTACAGCCAGGCTTGGGACCGAGATGGTGCAATAAGCTGTGGCTGTAGCACAGCAGCCTTTAATGGGGAATGGCTGTAGATTGCTCCGAGATCCTCGGAAAGGTCCTGGAGAAGGACGGCATTGTTATTTATTCTATTTGCATAGTTACTGTAACTTTCTTTCCCTTCTTCCCCAAAAACCTAATCATCCTACATTTTCTGTTGCTGTGAGCAACATTTCCTGTTGTTACCCAGAGCTGCAATTCCAGTTAAATTCTCACTTTGTAAAGCTAATCTCCCAGCAGTGGGTGTGGGATTTCCAAAAGAAAAGGCATTTGTAAGAGCCAGTTTTTAAGATTTTTGTCTTAGTGGACAATTCTGCAAAACTCCTTTTTTAACTATTCATGTTCATTATTGGTTGAAAGCTCTAGCTTCGTCTCTATTTATGGCACTTAGAAGATTGCAGGTTTTTCATTCCCCTACAGAGTGCCCCACTCCTCAACGTCTCCTTTTTCCGCTTCAAAGATGCCACATGTGTTGCTTTTTGCATCTTTACGTCAGACAACCAGCCCGACTAGGCAGGTTTCGGGAACTGTTCATGACCTGTCTATCGGGAAAATCAGCCTTACTCTTCCTTCCCCCTCTTTCACAGCCGCTCAACTTCCTCTCCTTCTTCTAAAAGTGTGTTGATGCTATCAGCCCTTTAATTCTTTTATCTCACTTCTCCTATCGTTTCCATTCTTCTGTCTGTCGCATGATTAGACTAGAAATTTCTCTGCCGCTGCTGGCCTCTTCCCTCCTCACACATACTGTGGCGCTGCCTCCTTTGGGATCTGAGGAGGGATGAGTATGGAGTTCGTACATGTTGAATCGTGTCCTGTGCTTGGCATCAGTTTGCACGGGTAGAGGACATTGTCTGTGGCAATTTTCCTTTCAATTAGTAGCTTTAAACTACTAATTCTCTCCATCCTAGGTCGAAGGATGAGCAGGAGGTCCCCACCAAGGCTTGGTAAGGGAGGCACTGAGAACCTCCTGCTGAGGTTGTTCAACATTCTTATGTTGTGCCAAGGAGAGATGCTCTGGGAGAGAGGTAACCCTCTATATTTGATGTCAAATTATCCTCTCGACGGGACAGGATGGTGATTCTCTCCGTCAGAAAATTTAGGCAAACTTTATAGTACTCTGCAGTGATATCTGAGGTGAATATGGCAAGCGTTCATTTATGGGACTTAGGAAATAACTTCAAAATAAATAAATCCCTAGCCTGCCTTCCCCCTAACAGGAAATTGTAGAAGTTATAGTGTAGTGGTGGCAATTTCCTCTGTCATGTGTTCATCTAGAGGGCATTTCAAGGGAGAGGCAAGATTTATTCTAAACAGATTAATCTAAATTTCTGTGGAGCTTTAAATCTGTGTTAATTTTTCTCATCCAGCAGTGAATTGGTGCAGCAGTGAAGTGCAGGACTGTTTGTAACGTATTCGAAACCTAGCTGTTTTCTGGATGCAGCCAAATCCCATTAACTGTGATTTCCCTGCTTCCTTTTTCCTCCTGTCAAGCCTTCTGGATAACGCCTTTTCTTAACAGCTTGTTTGTAGAATCTGCTCCAAAAATCTCGCAGTGGCTTCACTCGTCTCAAAGCAAGGGAAACTCTGGGAGCAGCTTATTATCTGCTTATCATCCAACTTCCATTTCTGTTAGAAAGTCTCCATCGACCACAGACCAAACAAGCTTAAATCTCTTTGCTTTCCATGTGGTCAAGCACAGCAGAGGTAGAAGTTCTTTTGGAGATTAAACTTTGCAGGTTGGTTAAGTGATACATCCATCCAGACAGCACTTTGTGTATAAAATTACCTTCTTGAATTCCCTTGGAGCATCCTTAGGGAACCTTGAGAGTTGTCTGAAAGATGCTAGCGAGGATGTCCAAGCACCCTCTGACACTGCCTTTGCAGTAGCAGGTTTTCAAGTCTGTGTTAAAACATACCAAGTTGTTTTAAGGCTCTGTTCATTTTGTTAGCTTTTCACTGATAGTTCCTGTAGCATTACTAACTGCTAATGTGGTCCTTTAACTTTTTGCCTTGATTTTGTTATAAATTAAATTGGTGTCAGCGAAAGCCACTTCTGATCAGATGCTGTAGAAATATTTTTTTTAACCTCTTTGCAGCCTTTGTACGATTAATGGGAACATACTGTTGCTTCTTGATAAGTTCATTCATGTTTAATAGCTATTTGTGAGCCATATTTGGCTTTTAAGTGGATGTATCACAGCTCTTGAAGCATTTTGGTGGCTAAATAGCTGGGATTAGACACTCCGGTTGCTCTTGCCAATTGTTTTCCTGTGTTCATACTGAACTCTGTGTGTTACAAAAATATTTTTAGTTATAGCCTTGTCAGATTTGTTTAAGGAAAAGAGATGTCCTCATTTTTCAGAGAAGTTTATCTGGGAGTGAGTGGAATTATATTAATGTTTTTTTCTCACTTGATCAAATTCTAAGTGCTAAGATGAAAGACCCACTATTACTTGCAAAAGTAAGACTTGCTTTTGCAGGAGTGGAGTAATTTATCTTCTGTATCTGCTTCACTAATTGCAGCCTGTAAAGACCCTAAAGAGTCCCGCTAGTCAACAATTTCTTTACTGCAAGCAGTGAAAAATCAGATTTAAAATGCACTTAACTGATGCTCCATTCCCCATTTAATATCTCTTGATTACTGTGGTCACAGCATAAATAAATATATTTGATTGCTTACTGGATCATGCAAATGTTGGATGCCTTCCTCCTTCATCAGAATACTCCTTTTATCAAAGATAGCTGCTGTCATAAAGCCCCAAGCTGTTGATTAGGTAAAAGGGAATGCCATATATAGGAAGATAAACTGGCACCTACAAGGTGGCTTCTTAATGGAAAGTGACGAGATTTCTGTTAGAAAATTCACCTTGTTGTTTTCTATTTGAATACTTTCTCAAAATTAATAATAAAATACTGAAAAATAAACTTGTCATGCATTCTGGGAGAATGGCATAACTAATTAACATGGGATATCTGTCTATTTTGTTTTGGGTTGATTGCTAATTGGCTTCCATGTAGTACCGTGAATGGGTTTGAAGCCCCTGTGGTGGGCTTGGACTAGTCTGGACCAGCTCAGACTTGTTGCTGCTTTTCTCCATGCTGTTCCATATGGTTAATGGTGTCCGGAGGGATGGCAGAACCCAGATAGTTATGGTTAAAGAATTCTTTTCCTGGGATGCACCGCTTGGACACAAGCATCAGTGAAGCCCTTTTGCAGCCAGTGACATCGCAGGCAGCGGGACCACACGGGGAGGACGTCGTGGGTAGCACTGCACTGCTGAGGGTACGGGTGGCACTGCCAGACCTGCTCAGCTGGCATCGTGAGAGCGAGAGGTTAAAAGGACAAGGGTAAACCACGGTCTGAAACAGACTCTTGCATCTGTCAGGTCTGTTCTTGGGTGACACTCATTTGGTTGCGCAGCTCAAGTGCAGCAAGAGTTTCACCCCTGCCCACAGGCTGACAATCACACGCTCAATGGGAAGTTATTTTTCTGCTGGGTTTTGCCCCCTGTGAGTGTTGCCATTGGATGTAACAGCAAATCAAAGTGCAGAGGTTTATGGGGCATCATAACCTGTTCACTGTTTAAAATAAATCTTCTATGATTAATTCTCCATGAGGCAAAGGCAGAGAGGAGTTGTAAACTTTGGAGAATTTTTAGTATTTAATGCTAATTTTAACCCTGAAGCATCAGTGAGTTAAGTAGAGCTCAAAGTGCTGCAGTTAGCCTTCATCAGGAAGCCCTGGATAGCATTGCTGAAGGAGTGGTAACAGCAGGGAGTTCCCATATGCATGCAGTGCCACTTCTAGAAGAACTAAAGGTTGGTATTTCCAAACAGAAGTGGAAATGCGCATGAGTTGGTGACACATATTTTGGTTTTCAGTACAGTAGGTGGCAGGAGAGACAAAGTGACAGCTTGGCTGGGGTGGCTGCTGGTCCACGTGCCGCGGTAACAAATGAAGGCCAACACCCAGTACTGTGGAATAAACGTGACACTGTAGTGCCAGGTACTTTTGTAAGGTCTGTCGTGTGGTGTGATCAACACAATGACGTAACAAGATGGGAACATTAGACACACATATTGCAATGTCCCCATGTCAAATACCACTATGTGCACTCATCGTGTTTTCCTGTGATGTCTTTGGTACATGTCAGGGACCAGAGGTTTTTTGGCAGTCTACGCCAGTCCCAGTTACAACTGCTCATTGTCTTTCTCTTCCTGTGTTGTCCTTGGCCAGGACTTGCCCCATTCCCTCTTGTGTCAGTGTTGGTGCTTGTGAAGCTGACCATAATCTGCTTGATGGGGTGATGCCAGTCAACAGCTAACTAAGCTACAGATGTGGTTGGAGTTTGTGCAACTCAGCAGAAGCATCTCACCTCATGGTTGTGAAACTAGTGTTGAGGTAAAGAAGGAAGTGAAAAGGGACTGACAAATTCAAGCTATAGAGTGCAGCCTTGAGCAACCCTATCAGATAGGATGGAAGGCAGTGAAGTAGGCACCAGTGACTTCTCTAAGCCAACAGCTGATATACTTCAGGGCTTCTGATCTGCAGTTGCATAAAGTAGCCTTAAAAGCCTGAAAAATGTTTTAAGTATGTAAGAGTCTTTCCCAATGGAGAGGCAAACTGAAGAAGTGAAATTATTGGCCTTTTCCCTTTGTCTCGTAGACATGTCTCCTTTTTTAGGTGAAACGGATATTCCTCATCCCATTTCAGTTAAGGTGAACAGATTGTTTCCTTTCTTATTTGCGGGAGATTTGGTCTCCCAGTGCCCCCAAGGACAAAACCTGGTCTGGAGCATTTGTAACTTGAGCAATGTCAATGAGATTGTAAAACAGAGAAGGTGATTTGGCTCTGGGTTTGTAACTGGAGAAAGGAAGAGCTTTTGTCCATTGATTTATAGGGAAATTAGTGTATGGCTAAAATATGCCTGCCTGTTTGCTGTGCTTTTTTCCCAAGAATTGTTCCCTGAAGGACTTTTGGTCCTGGTGGAAACAACTTCATTGTGCAGGCCTGCCTTAGAGCCAAAAAGAGCCGACAGTATTTGACTCATACTTGTCAGAGGAATCTTTAGTATATATACCAGCTTCCAGTGATGACTTTAGCCTTCTTTTTATCTGTATTTGCACATAAACTTTGAATTCTGGCATATCAAAACATGCATGTATAATGGCCTAAATTTTGCATCCTCATAAGATGTCATGTTGTTCAGCTCCATTACTTATATTCTGTTTCTGTGCCTGCTGGTTTGGTAAGATTGCTGTCCATATTTTTTCAATACATTAATGCTGTTTTCTTCACTGAAGGTGTCTGAGAACTGAACTGGTGTTGAAGTTGTAAAACTGTTAGTGTAATGTTTTGTCTTTGCTGGAGACCCTGACTGCCCCATAGATGGAACCTGAGCACTTCATACTGATGAAAACTGAAGGCAGGAACAGGGTGATTTATTGAAGGTCATGGAGGAAACCTGAAAGGTTGAGACCTACGTCTCTTCTACTCCACCCCAGGAAGCTGAATCCTGTGATTTCTAGTATGATGAAGTTTACTTCCTCTTCTCTTGAGAAACGTGAGACTCTTCCCATTGGGAAAATATTTGTTCTTGTCACGGCAGGTACAGACACACATTTACAAATTTGGAACCAAGTTTGACTCATTGCCACAAAAGCAGGCACATTTAGAGAGTAGCTAGTTATAGCTGTATTGTGCAGAATGAAAAGGGGAAATGGTCTGAGTGGCACAAACAACAGTTAGTAACTGCTCTGTTGTTGCTTCACATACTCAACTCCCCGAGTTTTATCAGGACCAGAGGAGGGACCTGGGCATACACTGAGTTTAAGCAGCTTCTGGACTGCTCCATCCCTTGCACCGAGGATAGGTCTTTTTTCATAGAAAAGCCATTTGTAAAGAATGGGACCTTGTTGGCCAAATTTTCCTTGAATGGGCTGGTAACTTGCAGGTACTGGTATGCTGATAGAAACTGTATGGCTGCAAATAGTTAGTTGGTTCTGTAACCAGGTTTAACTGTGGAGGGCTCTGCTTCGTGAAGAGCATCAGGAATGAATTCCTATTATTTTAAAGCAAAAGCTGTCTGAGGGTAATTATGAAAAACATGCCAAGTTGAAATACTCATTTTTTTAAATGAATTTCCATAAGCTGCTCATAGACAGGTGTCTGCTGCGCTGGAAGAAGTCTGACTGCACTTTAATGTTGATACCTGGATTGGTGATTAGGAGAAGATTGTTAAACAACTGGAGTTTAAATACCAGTACAGCTTCATTGTAATAATTTCCCCAAAGGCACATTGGTAATTCTGCTAAATAGAGAGTTTAATAGACTTTAATAATGTGTACTTGGGAGACCCTATACACAAAGGAATAATGCATAAAACATTCATTACAGTAAACTGCTACCTTTGCATGTAGAGAGGAATCTGTTGGAAGAAAACTGTTGTGTTGAGTGTGGCAACATATTGGAGGGTGTTAGCAGACAGAACCCCCTTACCTAATTGTCACCCGCTTACCTAATTCACCTGCTGTGATTGAAGTTGCATCATTTTACTCGATGGTGAATGAATTATTCAAGGTAGACATTAGTTTATTTTCTGAGAAGTCCTTTGAAAGCCGGTGGGCTGTGGTGGTTCACAGGGCTTTGTTTTTCTTTGCTATGCTGATTTAGTGTCAAGAGAAGAGGTACCTGGTAGGAAGCATAGAATAACCCCATTAAAAAAAAAAGACATAAAAACATTAACATTAAAACAACAAAAAGCAACCTTAGCAAGTGGCTCGAAGTGAGTTTAGTGTTGTATTTTGATTTGTTTTCACTGCGCTGCTGCTGATGGCCCTGATGGAGAGCAGGCGAGAAGGAAGGAGCAGATGCTTTTGGTAGTACAGTAAGGCATTTATCTCTTTTAATGAGGTAACATCATTAGTGCTGACAAAGTGCTGCAAATCCATACGTGTAATGGACTGCTGCTGTCTTTCAGTAGTGCACAGGCTGTTGTACTTCTGAGCATTTGAATCTGCTGAATCACAGGTCAGGCTTTATCTCCTGTCTGATGCCAGGTTGGATTTTTTGGTGGTTTGTTTTTTATTTTGTTTGTGTTGGTTTGTTTAGTTGGTTTTAATCATTTCATCCCCCCCACCCCCCATCATCTTTGCCTTTAATGTCTGGAAACTGAAGCGGTCCAGGATATGTGTTGGGGCAGGCAGAAATGTACCCATTTTCCAAGCATAGGAGCTGACTGAAATGCCACATATGTCTATTGCAGTGCAAGGACCTTCTCTTTAACTGGAGAGAGTGAGGTTGGTTATATCTGTTTGAGCCTGATTCCTTCTTCCTAAGATGGCTACAGGTTTTGTGTTGGGTGTTAGGTTTTTTTTCCTTTGCCCTCTGCTTGTTTCCTTTAGAGCAGTGGCGTAATGTCAGCCACAATAATTATGTCAGCCAGTGACACTGACATTCAGTAACAAAGAGCTGCAGAAAAAGGGAGAGAGGTGGCTGTGGCACCGGGCAAGGAGCAGCAGGGGTTGGAAGGGCATTCCTCTGTACAAAATCTGTCGCTGTAAAAATCAGGTGCACTGCTGTATTCAAGGTGTCCAAGGGAAGAAATGAGGTGTGTGTTAATAGACATGTGTCCTTTAGGTCTCAATTTTCAGATGGTAAGCATTACACCACATGACTATAATGGTATGAAAATAACAAAATTTCAACCAAACAAATCTAAATTTTAAAAAGCTGGGAGGTTTTAATAATATCTCTGTTAAAAATTACTTAACAACCTCAGAACTCCCATCAAAACCTCCACTACAAACAGGCAACATGATCTAGACATTTGAGGTATGCTGTGTGTTTATCAGAGAGCCACGGAGTGACGCTTGGGCATCCGTGCTGATTCCAGGAAGAGAGCCTGTCGGTAAAAAAGATTCATATGAATAGATCACGCACACCAGAAAAAAAAAGTGGTTCCTCTTTCTTTTTTTTGTCTGCATGCCCCTCCCGTCCTGGGCTTCCCAACACCTGCTTGTGGTAAAAGAATATAAACAGAATTGCAAGATTCCTCAGCATTAACTGTTGCCTGACAGTCCCAGCTAAACACTGCAAGGTCATCCCATTTTTCCTCTTCATTGTTTTTTCTTGCTCTCTGCCACACATCCAGTGAGCCTCTGTAGCATCCTCGGGTGGATCTCCATGTTTTTTTGCTCTGCCATGAACTGAAAGTCAGAGTTGAAATGAATCCTGAGTTGGGGGTCTCTCATTGCCCACCCCTGTTATGTTACCCTCACACCGAGTGGGGAGACATGACTGAGAGCCAACTAAGTCACTGGTATGTCCACATATAAGCCTGTACTGAAGTGTTATCCAGTAGCAATACCACTGAGTGGAGGTTTGGGACAAGACTACGTAAAGCTCCATTAATACTTGTAACTTTGGTTAAATGTATTTCTTTAACACTGGAGAGATCCAAGGGTACGCTTCAGCGATGCCCAGGGTACAGTCAGCATTCCCCACTGCTGAACTGAAAGCATCGTTCTGCAAAGCAACAATCTCACTAGAGTTTCATTGCTTCCTCATGCTCCTGACTGTCTTGAGCTGGCAGAAAGTAATGGCCAACAGGTCAAAGAAAAGGTACCGTCTTGGCAAAGCTTTAGGGCTTTTAGAGCTTTTAGATCTTTTTCGTTTTACACACACACACCCCATTGCTTCTATAAATCATCATTTCTACAGCACATACCAAATATTTTCTGTGCTATCTTATTCCAACAGTGAAACCAGAGTTCAATTACCTCTCTTCCAAGGTTGGGATTACAAAAACTTTACACCGTCTCACCTCCTCTCTTGCTGTAGGCACTCCAGTCCAATAAATAAATACTTGGCCGAGTTTTACTGCCCTTTACCCCGTTAACTAAAACCAAATGCTTTCTGCTTTGTTGAAGGCAAGTCGTGCCTACTTCTGTTGCTCCAGCCAGCAGTTTCTCAACCAGCTTGGCCTCTCAGGGACTGATTAATTTTTAGTGACTCTGAAACAGTTACCAAACCTTTCTGTGATTGATGTATGAGAAGAAAGTAACATTGTCCAGGGCTCTTAGGGAGAGAAAATAGCTTGTCACACCCTTTCCCAAGACTACAGGTGACCCATCTTCACTGTCAATTCCCTAATAAAACTGAGGTGAAAGTGTTGTGACGGAGGGCAAAGAGATAAGATGGAAGGGTTTGACAAGTAAACAGGTGATAGTATTACAGGTTTCTGTATTAAGGTTATCTACTCCTTTTTTATTTTCTTTCTTGTGGCCAGTTTATTAAAAATATTGTACCACTTGGCACCACTTCTCAAGGACAAAATGCAGGTTTGCTCATCAGTACTGTTTCAGGGCAGACTTAGAAGTGATGCAGCCACAGGCTTGGCTGCTTGTCAGGCTTGATGCTTATTTCTCATAGGAAATACAGGGCAAAGCCCTGATAGAGAAAGGGTGCTCATCAGCAATTGCAGCACTGGTGGGCCAAAGTGTGTTTGCCTGGCTTTCCTGGGTGGTCGAATGGCTCATATGCAGCACATGGAAATAGATCTTTTGGAATGTGAAACCATGCCTTCTGCATTTCTCCCACAAGTATTTTATAGTTTTGACTGGCATGTGCAAAGGAAATGGAGAATAATAGAAGAAAAAACTTATATAACCCTTCAGCTGTGCTTCCTTTCCATACTAAGGTTTTGCATTTCAAGTAAAAAGACCAGTCTTGTGTTGTTGCAAAAGTCTTTTTTGAAAGTTTAGTGAGGAGTTTTTTGGTAAATTAGTAAAGAGGTGTTTTTTTCTTTTTTCGTCCTGAAACTCATCTCCAGTTTAGATAGTGGATATGCTCAGAGAAATGGAATCTGATTCCTGGTTTTACAGAAATGGGTTGTGAAGAGACCTTGAATATTTGGGGATATTTTTGCTGTTCTTTCCTTTTTAGTAAAGATGTTATAAACCAGAAATTATCCGGGCTTTTTAAAGTCTCATATATGAGCACTGTATATGGGAAGAGGAGGATGTTTTCTCAGTGTGGCTGCTATTTACTTACTAGCTCTGTGGTCATGGCTCTCAGCATTTGGTGTAATGTAGAAGGAGCGTGTCTTCTGGATAGGTCCTTGCCAGCAGGACTCCTTTCTCCCTCAGGTTCAGCTGAACAGCATGGAAGACAGCCTGCAGATGTAGAAGTTGTCCTTTCAGAGTCCGTAGAAGATCCAGCTTTGGTCCAACTGTGAATCAGCCACTTAAAGGCTGAGGATCCTTTGTACTGCCAGAGAGTTGCCTCCCTGTAACAAACAGAAGGATCTTTGCCTTGGAAGTGAGAGTTTAAAAATACACAAACATGTGGAAGGGACATTGCAGCAGTTAACAGTATGTGTTAACAGCAGTAAAGTAGTGCAAGAGTAAGGGGGGTGAATGAGCAAGTGCGAGTCAAATAGAAATGCTTTTCCCCAGTTCTGCCTTCGGAGGTAGCTTCGTTCTCTAAGGACATGGTCCTGGTTTTGTGAGGAATGCCTGAGGGCTCAAGTCACTCAGCTTCTGAGCTTCGTAAATCTAGGTATAAGTGTTTCGTTGTTAGCAAGGTGCCTTGCAAACATTCTCTGGTGGGAATGTGTAAAAAGTATATGTGTGAAAAGTACCCCTGCTTTTGCAGTGGCTTTCAGAGTAAAGATCTGCTTTGTTAACTCGATGGCTTCTTTAGCCTTCTTTGTCAGCACTGAGCATGCACTGAGATGCTTCCCAGTGGCTTACAGCTCTTGGTTTCATCTAGCAAGAGCAGTCTATAATCCAGGGCTGTACAGGTAAGTGAGCTCTTGAGAGGTTTGTGGAAAAGGAATGATGCCTTCAGTGTGATACTTGGAAAAGGTGAATATTCTGACAGTTTCCCATTGTGTCGCACTACTCCATTTTGAAAATTGTGCTTCCCAGTTATCATCTCAGTAGAACAAGGCACTTCTCTTGGACTCCTGGAGGAGCCCAAGAAGTGTACACTTAATTGCTTTGTGAATGATGTGAAGTCTTGGAATGCAATCTAGCCATTGCTCATTAACTAGCTGAAGCTATTAAACCTGGACAGCAAGCAGGACTGAGTTGTCCGCCCTTGATTGCAGGCAGCTAATGGAGCTGTGGGAGCAAGCTGTGACTGTGGAGTGGAATTGGCAGTAGACTCCCAGCAACCCTCCCTGTTTTGAACTTGCCCTACACTCCATTTAGACTTCTGGCTTTGAGATAGATGATTTCAGAGCAGCGAGGAAGGGGGAGCGTGGAAACCATTGTCTTCCCAGCTATGTTAGCTTTGATCAGAAGTTAAAAATGAACCAGAATTCAAATGGCACTGGTAATTTGACATTCAAACCTGCAGAAGCAGAGGGATTTGTCATCTGGCCATGGCTGACTTTGGCTATTGATTGGTTCTTATGCAGATGGTTCCATTACACAATACTAAACAAAAAAAATTGCCCAAATAATGTGACTTGGCATCTTCTTAGTGTTTCTTAGCTCTGAGGGAACCAGCTGATATTACAAAGCACACATAGAGGTGGTTTGGTACCCATGAAACACATCCTGTCTTGCAAAAGAGCATGTAGCACTTTCTTGCATCTTCACACCACTCTAGCAGCACAGGAGAAAACAAAAATCAATAAATGTTGAGATTTTGTTTGTTTTTTTTTTTTTTTATGGTAGCTTGAAATAAAATTAAGATAGTTGGGATTTGCCCAGAAAATTTGAAGTGTTTAACCTTTTAAACAGAGAAGTGTTTAACCTTTTAAACATCTCTTCAACTCGAGATGGATACAGCCCTGGCTATGTAGTGTTTACCTCTAGAACATTCTTGGCACTGTGCCAGAGCATTGTTTCAGATGAGCTTGTGCTGCTATCTGAATTGCCAGGATCTCATCCTTCAGCACTCACATGCCTCCCATCCAGTTGTACTTTGTGCCCAGCCTTATTTACCTTGTGGGTTTTGCCAGGATCACAGCTTGGTGGTGTGGCTTCGGGCCCAGTCAGACCATCTGTCAAGAAGAAGGGGAGGAGAAGGTAGTGGTTTTGACATGTTGCTTGAAGAAGCACATGTCCAAATGTGCTTTGAAATCTTTGTTCTACTTGCTTGTTCAATACTTTCAAGGTGCTGTGTATTGTGGAATATTTTTCCATTGTGCTGCCTTACTTTCCCTGTTGTGGAGAGATCGTTTCATTTCTAGTCTGGATTTGTACATTTTGTTTGTGCTGCTGGCAGATCCTATCAACACCCACTTTTCACTGATATTTAAACTTTAAAAGATAAAATAAAAATCTTTGGTGTCATGGAACACTGACTTGCTTGTAAAATAGTTCTATATACCAGAGATGCTATTTAAAAATATTGTAGGAGTCTAGTAATACATTAGCATTTTATGCATTTCACTCTGAGCAGTCCCAAAGTGCTTAAACTGTAGTGCACACATGCAGCCCTGCGGAGATGCAGTTCCCAGGACAGGGGCTGTAAACCAGCCCTGCATTTGCTGATGGAGGGATGGGTACAAGCAGCTTAGAGCAAAGCAGCCAGAATAAACTGCCTTGTGGAGGAAAATGCCATGTCTAGGTGTACGACCCCCAGGAGTTCAGCTCGGGATGCTGTCAGAGGTGCCCCCCCTGGGATCATGAAGCCGTGTGTGGACCGGGACTCCCTTAGCCTGCATTGCCCGGGTTTTGTCACAGCTGCAGGTGCAGCCCCCAACCAGCACTTGAGGCCGGATATTTGGGGTGGCAGCTGTCGAACAAGTGTCCTGGTGGGCTCTGTGTTAAGAACTGGTTGCCTTTAGCACTCTTCACTGGACTAACAGCAAGTAACTCTTTCGTTTGTCAGCAGCTACAGCTGGAGTCACCCTCTGTAGCTGTAGGCTGTGCTGGGTTGTCTTGCAGAGGCCACGCACGGGGAGCAGCGTGGGGGCAGGCAGCTGCCACGTGTCCTTCGGTGGCTAATGATCCTTACACCATGCTGAAGTGGTTGTGTCCCCGTGTGTGCAAAACGCATTTCTCTGCATCATCCTAGGCATCCTTCAGCCCATTTTATATTTGTGTCCCTTAGAAACCAATGTGTGAGTTGATCTCAGATTCGCTGTTCTAGACGTAGCTCAGCAGAGGGGAGATGTAGAGCTGTAGTGTGAGGACAGAAAAAAACATTTTCAGATGATTTTGAGACAGCAATTACATCATTCTGGGAAATTCAGCCTTGCAGAAGCTAATAAAAACTAAAATTCAAGCTCTTATAATGCTTAGCAGAACTAATACCACAGTGTGTTTTCTGGTTATCATTTCAAAACCTCGGTGACATTTTCTGTGAGTGTTCCCATACAGGCGCAGTTATTCACGTGTGAGAATCTCAGGAGCAGCTGGGTGGGGGGAACAGCAACCTCACTGGTGTATAAGAGAGCTCCATTTTCCAAAAAGAATTACATTGTGGTCAGCTGTGATGTCATAGTTTGGGGTTCAGTGAGTTGTCAGCAGCTTCAGTCTGATGTTTCTAACCAAGCAGCATAACAGCCTGTGCTCCTTTTGCACTCTTTAAAGAAAATGAACCAACTAATTATTTCAGTTTTAAAATACATCATGTCTAAAACAGAGAAAAGAAACAAGGAAAAAAACCCCACTATTTTATTTTCATTTGACATGACTCTGTTAGGCAGAAAGAACCTTTTGATATATTAAGTTGGGAAGTAATTAATCTTGGGAGTGTGAGATGGGTTATAATCTTAATGTCATTTTACCATTACTAAAATAGGCTAATTTTGTCCTTTGCTAATCCATGTAAATCGCATTGATTTAACAGTGTTGCATGGATGAAAATAAGAAATGCAGCAGCCTATATTTTAGGATCTCCTTGCTTACAGTGTAAAAGCTTACAGAGCACATTGTTTGATGAAGCAGCCATCCCTCTTGTACACTAGAACACCACTACCAAGGGCTGGCACAAGCCAGAGCATCACCTGCAGCTTTTTTCAGATGTAGCAGGTGAAGCACAAGCCCTGTCATTTCTCTAGATTCAGCAGAATATGTGTATGTGCGATTTGTCAGTATGTTTATAGCAAAAAGGCTAAGAGCAGAAAATATCTCTAGGGATAGTGAAACCTGCTTTAAAATAAATGAGAGGCTTTAAAAGCTTATACAAATCTTGAAAAACACAAAAGGGCTGGACAGAACATTGCCATTTCAGTCAAATTTAGAACCTCCACCTACTTAAAGAGGAACACATTTAGGTCAGCGTTTTGTGCTTGGCGAAGTCATCTCCCTAATCTCCTTTGGAGCATTTCTGACTGTGATTTAGGTGTAGGGGGGAGGGAAGTGCTTCCAGGCTGAGACTTGTAGCTAAATTGTCATACAGAGTTAATCTGTTGATTACCACTGAAGTGGTGTAGCTAGATAGGTGCTGAATTCTGAAACCTGCTTTTCACTGTATACTTGCGTGCAGTTATTCACGTGGAAGCATTCTACCAAGGTATCAAAAACCTGCTGGGTTTTAAACCATTTACCCAAACCATGGCAGAAAATTCTAGTTGCCTGGGTTGATCTTGCTTTGTTTGTGTGTTTCAGCAAGATTCAGAGAGGTTGTGTCAGTTGATCTATATGCAGTTTCTTGCATTTGTCAAGTAAGTGGAGCAGAAATACGGTTTCCTCCTTTCTCCACCTCTTCTTTCATTTAATGAAATGGGAAATGTTGAAGCTACTGGAAACCTTGATGTGACATTTCTAAATGCAGTGATGCTGTCTCTTAGATTTGGGTCCTGTAAGCAAGTTGCAAACATCAAGAGCTCCTGTACCGCTGGTCTTCAGTGCTGTTGCTATATCGAGTTGATAAGGAATAAGTGATCAGACTAATGTGTATTTTAAAACACATGATGGAAAGTGCTTTCTTGGCAGATTATATTAGTGGTAAAGGTGTTGGTAAATCCCTCCATTACTATAAAGGATCCTGAGTTTGAGTTTGCTGACAGAGGACTTGGGATAATGGGAGATGGCATTGCGATTTAGGATATCTTTAACCAGCATCTTGAGAGCAGAGGCTCCAAGACGACTGTAGCTGGTGCAGCTGTGATTGCAGTGTGAACGTGGGCGTCTCGTAAGTGAGATGAGTCTCCTGGGAATGAACGTTGGCGCTCTGTCTTCCATGAAAGCCCCATGTACTCACCCACATTGATATGTACGGCTGTCGCCTACCTGCTAATGAACAACGAAACAAAAATGTTCTGCAAGGAAGTCTTCCCTTGGCATTCTTTCCCCAAGTATTTCTTCTTCTGTCTGCTCAACAGGTGCCAAAATGGAAAGCAAGAGAGTTACAGAAGTGGAGGAGTTTAGCTTAAGGCAAAGGTGGCCCTGTGTGCTCCCTGGGTTCCCACGTACCTCAAAGTCCTTGCTTTTGGGAACAGGGATTGGAGCTCATTCCTGTTTGAGCTAATGCTTCAGTTCTTGCCTTTCCATGCCTGCACTTAACAAAGTCAAAAGCTGAGAACAAACCCAATCTTGATGGGTTTGATGGCAGCCCAACTTATCTACAGATAGTATTAAAATATGCTCCATCAAAGAGGGGTAATTATGAGGATGTAGAAACAAAATTGCAGCACAGTCATGCACAGAACTGTTGTCTAGCCATTAGGAGGCCAAGCAAAGAAAATCAGGTATAACAAAATTAAAATTCATAATCAAAGCAAACGAAGCAATATTGTTATTACTTGGGGCTAGCTGTCCTCTTGGGAATCTGAAATAGTCATTTCAGTCTTCCTTCAGCTTTCTCTTTGCTTCCTCTGAGACCTACTAGATACAGATTTTTCAAACACCTGTGTTTACTCAGACATTTACTCAGACACCTGCCTTTCACTAGTGAAAAACTACACTGGAAGTCCTTTGCTGGAGATTTGGTGTAGGGAGTTAGTACAGACAGGTACCGGCTGTGTCCTGTATCCTCTCACTGATCACTCTTTCTCAGCGGGAGGTAACTCCCCAGTGTGATGGTCCAGAATGTCTAGGGGTATCGCTTATATCATTTTAAAGTCTGGATTTTAACAAGTGGATTCCAGTCTCTTTCTGTTTCAGAAACACAGGTCATTTTTTTATGCTCCATACTTTCAAAAAAAAAGTGTATTTTCTAGAGAGAAATGATGTACCAGATAACCATAAATGGCAAAAATTGCATAACTTTTCTCAAAGTTATACACTAAAACAGTACTTTAACCAACAAATTTTAACTAAACCCACCTTACAGTCACCAGTTGTAGTATATACAGCTTTTATGTGTGTATAAGCTGAGGCACAAAGTAGTTGCTTGGGGTTATATAAGGAAGTTTTTAACAGAGCCCAGGTCCCTTGTTGTTTGCTTTCCTTAGCTCTTTGTTTATTACAGTGTGTTAACATGAAGAGGTGAAATGCAGACGGTTTGTCTTTTTTAAAGCAAGCTATATATTGGTTACACTTGCTCAGACTGTATTTATACTGCTTGAGAGCTTGTTATCTGCAAATACGATTAAGGCATCTCTGTTTTTATGTTCTTCTGAACATATCTTCTTTGTCTTCCCTGTTTCTGTCTTCTGTTATGATTAAAAGACTGACATTCATTTCCCAGTATCTCAGAAATAGCATTTTTTGGGTCTCATTTTTTAACCAGAAAACTCTCTTTTACCCTGAACCATGATTTTTTCCTTCTTCCCTCTCCCCACCCCATCTCCCACCCCATTCACTTACTTGGCTGGTGCCAAAGATGACAGCCTCAGAGCAGATGACCTCAGTGCACTGACCTAATCCATTGTCCATCCTGTAGATTTTCAGAGCAGTCCCATACATCCTGTTTTGGCTTCTTCATCTCTCATTTGGTCGATAGTTACCCACTACAGTTTTGCTCTGGAAAAGTGATTTAGCTAGTCCCAGGTACTGGCCCCCTGGGTTAAATTTCCTTCCCCTCTGTGGAGTGTGTTTCCCTGAAAGACTGGGCTTTTTGCAATGATGAGCAACTGTTCTTTTCAGCACTGCTGGCCCATTTTGGCTCTCCCTTGAACCTGACTTTTGAATGTTAATATTTCAGGTCTGTGGCTTGACCATGCAAGTGCAAAGTCTGCTCTTGCCTAAAGTTTACCCACTGTCAGGTCCAAAATTACTGTGTCACGTGGGGCCCAAGTGTAGCTAACATCTCTCACGTGAGGTAGTAGAAATTGTTGGCAAAAGGGACCTTCCTTTTCATTCTCCATCTGCTGAACCAAATAGCACTGTAAGTATGGAAGAATATGAGCTAGTTCAGTAGCCAAAAAAAAATTTTTATGAATCTTTTTCTCCCAGCTCTGGTAGGTGTTAAGTTTCTGTGCTTCACTGTATTTAGGGAGTCCTAATGTGAACCTGCATAAGATTCAGGTGGTGATAACTACTAACATATTAGTGTGCTGGGGACGAGGGAGGGAGGCAATGCAAAATGTCATGCAGAAGAAGGTATGAACAATTTACATCAGCTCTGGAGACAGAACGCAGCCGTTTCTGAGATGTAAGATGTGGTTTCTTTTTTAAGCCAGGTATTGAAATGGCTGCTGTTACTGTAAAATGTGAGTACTCCGAATCTTTTCATCTTGAGGCATCCTTATCAAGTAGAATGTAGGTGACAGGAAAACTGCTGCGTTCCTTTAGCAGCTGGCACTGCATGACTACCACTTGAACCCAGAGGCCAAATCAAGGCTCCAACTGACCTCGCTGAGGGCGAGGTTGTAGAGTCGCATGGCCTAAACCAAACTGGTCAAACATTGTGGTTGTGATGAAACACAGTAATACAACACTCTGTGGTTGGGGTTCAGCTACAGGCAAAGAATCTGTCCTTGGAAAAGAGGCCAAAAAGGAAGAGGACATTAGAGGAAGATGGCAAGATATCTGTTCCAGCAAAGTACTTGCCAGGTAAATAGCAGGTTCTGTCTTGGGTGAAATGATGCGACCTGCTTTGGTGAAAGCCGTGAGCCAGACAAGCCTCTGAAGAGTTCTTTAGGGAAAGGTTTGGAAAAAAAACTAACCACAGAAAGTAGGTTTCTGGAACAGTGGAATAAAGTTGCAACAACAAAAGAGATGCAGGTGAAAGAGATGGAAGAATAGAGTGAGTAAAATCCTTTGAGTAAGCAAGCTGTCTGCCACCAGGAATTGATGAAGAGCAATCTTAAGAATGAAAACAAAGCTATAATATATTCATGAAGCAAGATGATGATAACTTGGAGGGAGTAGCATTAATTATGACTTCCAAGGCAGAAAAATAGCTTGTAGACTGGGAACCAATTAGTGGTCGATTGCTCTGAACTAGATTTCAAACACAGTACATGAAATGACAATTACACAGTATTACCAACAGAAAACTACTGCGATGAAATAAGAGCTGTCAGCAGATTTGGACCAAATTCCTCAGCCTGACGTCTGCTTATTAAAAAGCGAGACTTCTTTCTCGGGGTTAGGGCCAGTGACAGAATAGAGGAATCAATGGCCAAATGTCCTCTTCTGTCTCCAAAGCAATAACGTGGGGCCTGGCAGAACTCTGCCTGCTCTCTGGGCTCTTGGTGATCCCTGGAGTAAAGGGATCACCACGGTGTAAAGGTGTCCCCACAGAAGTTTGTGGAATTGCTGTGATCTGAGTATATTGGAGGCAAACAGTGTTTATCTTCAGCACATCTTAGCATGCAATAGAAGTGATTATTTTTTTGTGACAATACAAAAAAGAAAAAGAAAGAGAAAAAAGTGCAGAAGAATCAGTAAAATAGTTTTACTACTTAAGTGAACATGCCATATGTTTTCAGCTGAACAGTCCCAGATAGTGGTTTTTCCAAGGACAGAAATACCAAAGCCAACATTGGACATTTTAATGCATCCAGCAAAATCATCAGGAAAGTCAGTTTCAGAACATGAATAGAGGCCCCAAGAGAAATGAAGAAAATAACCTTGCTCAAGAAGCTGATCTAGTTCCTGAAAAACCTATTCTCTTTGCTCAACAGGCCAGGTTCTGCCACCCAGTAGGCCTGTCTGAGGTTAGCAAATTAAAGCTGTTTAGTGACAGGAGAAGGATGATGATGGTGGGAGGAGCACTGTTGCTTTGCCGAAGGAACTGAAAATCCCAAAGTAGATATGCTGTCTCATAGCACAAAGGCAGATGTGAAAACCTCTCTAAAACCACAATTTGGAGTAGCTGGAGATAGAGACTATTGCTCAAAAATGATTGAATGAGTAGGTGCTGAGTTCTTCAAGAAATACAGGAATATGAAAAAAATTATTAATCTAACTGATATAAAGAAATTACATTCCAGATAAAGTATTTTTGAAAGGTGATACAAGTGATTGCAAAAGCTGAAGAGAAGTTCTGTTCCTTTCACTGGTACAATCATCAAAAATGAAAAAAAAACAAACCAAAATGAAAAACAGAGATTCTAATTTTTTTCTCTTACAGCTTCAGCTCTGACATTTCAATTCAGGACATAAAGCAATGGCCAGATTTTTGGATAGCCTCTGCTATCCAGATTTTGGATAGCCTCCTGCTCCCTGGCTTGAGGCAGATCACCTGCCAGTTTGATGCCGTTGTTTGTTTGGACCTCTCGGGGAGAATATTTTTATTACCTTTTTCGGGAGGCTAATCTATTCTTTTCAAGTGTGTATTATTTATAATGGCCATGAAGTCACTGACGAGCTCGAGCGATTGAAGCAAGTAGAAAGCTGAGTGGATGGTTCATCACGGATAATGCTGGTGTAAAACCAGCCTGCATTCTGTCTCCTCTGTACAGTTGGTGTTGAGTGGATGGTGACATGACCAAGTCACCATAAGAAGAAGTACAGCTGGATGTAGTATAGTGAGCTGTTACATCAGTTAGATCCTGCATCCTGAGCTTGGGATGCTTAAGTCACAGTCCAGAAAACGTGTAAGAAAAGACTGACTGGCGTTGCAGGGCTAATAATTATTTAAGGAAACAAATCTCAAGAGACCTTTTGCAAATCCCAACTGAAGCATTGTATAAAAAGGCAAAAGAATACAAGGAATGAGTCAATTTACATGTCTTGGCAGAGACACACCAAGCAGGGGGGAAGTCCAAAAGGAAATGTCACCAACTGGCAAGGCAACAGCTGCGTTTACCAACTTAAACAAAATTAGTCATTGAAAATACAAATGTAAAGACCAAACTAGGAGTCTTCCACTCAGATGTTATTTCCATTTTAACATGTGGATGTGAGTATTGGAAACTCACCAGAGGCACAGACGTCTCATGCCTCCAGAGGTAAATACCTGGGGAAAATACTAGGTAACAGACGGAGTGAATGTGTCACAAATGCAAAGATCTGTCACTTCCTCACCAGTGTGTCCCCCAAGTTCTCCAGGGTAAGCGATGGAAACGCTGGGTCGTGTGCAGTGAGTGAAGCCAGCAAGCCTGTCTGAGCAGATGGGCTCTCGAGCAGCTGGAGGAACACGCAAATGGTCAGACCAGATATTACTTGGAGTGTGAACACTTACTGGCACTCAACGATACAGAAAAACTGCAGAGAGCAGCTGAAGATTGGCACAGACTTTGGAGCCGCATTGGCTCCCAGAGCAACATCTGCAGGTGCAAGAAGGCTTTGGGGGAAAATGTTACTCTTGGTACCCTCAGGGGAGTGGTGGGAGGGAGCATGTGCTTACATGGGATTTTCTCCTTTAAAGATCTAGACTATTTAAAGTCAGGTTACTGAGAGGAGTCAGAGCTTCCCAATGACGGCATTTCTGGCCCAGGCTGCAGAGTGCTGCATTGCATGGATGAGCCAAGAAATCTGTCATCTCTGGTCTAGTGTGCTTTTTCTGTCTGACCTCAAGGAAATCACGCGACCTCACCGGTTCTCCAGAGCTCTCTGACCACAAGACAGTAAGATTTTAATTAGAAGCAGTGGACAGTACACTACTTTTTCTGGTTTCACAAGCTGTCCTAAGAGGCTAGTAGGTGAAGTAAGTTTCTGTGGAAATGGAAAGAAACCCCACGTGTTTCACACGCTGCCCTGAGAATAACGAAGTTGCTTGTAGCTTTATTTATAAATGGCCTAAGATGGTGTAAGTGTAGCTACAGATTGTCTTCAGAGGTGAAGGCTAGCCCTTAGCTTTGTACTGTATGTAAAAAGTGCTTCTGTATTAGACCTAATACAATTTTGTGACTTTATTTCAGCTGGTGTTTTAGATGATGCCAGTTACTAGAGTAGAAAAAAAAAATGTTTAGGTTCTAGAATTTTAGACCAGTTTGTAGAACGTAGGGACAAAAATAACATCCCATGCTATTTTTTAATCAATAGTACAAATAGATCTTCAGTTGTTTGTTCTTTATAATTCTGGTTCTTGTATGCAAACCCTGCTTTCTTAGAAAAGTTACCAGGCCCTATTCATTCTCCTTGCTTTTGTGACTGCATCTTAGCACCCTGTCTGTCAGGGTTGAAGCAGTTTGCACCCCTCTTGCTAGGCCAGTTGTGCTACCTCACTTCTGCTGCTTCTCTTTTGACATCTACACTGGGGTACAGCTGTCAAATGATTATTCCTAGTGGCAGTGTCACCTGCCTATTGGATGAGAAGCTGATTTTTCAGAGAGTTAAAAATTTAAGGCAGAAAAGACTGATTCTATCATCTGCTCATGCTTTTCCAGCCAAACTCTTACTATTTTTCATTCAGCCTAGCTTTGAAAGGTTAAGGCAAGAAGATCCCAGCCCTGTGCCCAGGGAGGCTGTTCTAGCACCCAAACCAAAGCTTTCTGCCGTGTTTGGAGTGAGAATACCAATGTCTTACTCCCAGATTTAAGCTTGCTATTTTACTTGCACATGCCTCAAGGACATTTATTACTATTTACCATGACCTTCCTAGCTAGCCAGGTTTAGCCCTTTTGATTCTTCCTCGGTAGCCTTGTAGGATAGCTGTGGCTCCCAGGCACTACAAATCTGGGACCAGGCATTCCTTTTGAGGGTTTGCTTTCAGCCTGCCCTGTTTCATGCAGCAGACCCCTCTGCAGCAGCAGGGTGAGCCGTGGCAGTAGGTACAGACACACCTGCATGCTTCACATCTTTTTGTGTCTACAGCCAGGTGACAAAGTACAAAGTCACCTATTTGCCAGGGAGAGCTAAGCCTTGCATTTTGCCTTCAAGAACTGGTAGGCATCACAAGCAGCTCAGTAAAGACACACTTTCCTGAGCTGATGGTATGAGTTATGTTGCCATCCCTCTCCAGAGATGCTCAGAAAGCAGGATCTGACCTTGGGAGCATAATCAAGGATCCCCTTTTCAACCACAGGGAAAGACAGTCTATCTAAAATGATTCTGATCCCTTTCGAAAAAAGTCTGCTAAGTGGGGCTGCAGACAGCAAGAGCAGCCACTATCCACTCCAAGGAGCTCATCTGGATTGCATTTAAGAGGGAGTTTCAGATGAGTGAAACGTAAACGAACCCAGGATCTGCTGTATTTGAAATTTTGACATCAACAGACACCAGAATACAGACTGGCAGCAAACACTGTAGGTAGGTTGGGATGCAGCAGAGGCCAGTTGTGAGAGCTTCGGCCTTGCTGTGGGGGCAGATCTGATTGCCCGAGGGCTTCCTTGGCCAGTGCTCTGCAGAGCCCCAGGAGCATCTGCCAAGGCTGCTTGGTCCTTTCCGCAGGGAGCTTCGCTCACAGGATCTCAGCTGGAATCCCTGTTAAAGTTGTAGCCAGCCTCGTTGGGACCGCTTCCCTTCGCCCGTGGCCCAACGTGGATGTGAGCAGCACTGCCTGCCTAGGCTGGGCTGGATCAAGTCATTTGGGCCCCTCGCATAAGTGGTTGCAAATACGTCCCCAGAACAAAATCATAATACAAATTGATTGTGGCAGCAGGGATGGAATTCAGCAGGAATTAGCCTTTGGGGTATTTTGTCAAATTTTTGAAGCATCAATTGTTGGTAAACCAGAGCTAACATTCATAATCTGCAGCAAGAAGCAATATAAAGCAGCTGCAGCCCTGCTGCTGGTGCCTGGTGTTGTATTTCCCCTGCCTGTTCTCTGCAGACTGGCTGTTGCTGTCACCATCCTTCCCAGGGGCGTGGGGTGCACTGAGGACCCCAGTCCAGCTGGAGGTGGCAAAGCTGCTGAAACGCTGCTGGGAGTGACCTTTGCCCAGGAGACCAGACCCAGCTCTCCTGCCGCCAGGCCCCTTTGAGCAGGAGTTTGTCCGTGTGCAGGTGGCCACAGAGGAGCTCTTAGTTCCTTCCCTAGGCAGCAAGGGGTTCATTCACTGCCTCCAAGATGGGTACCTGCAGTGGTGTGACATGTGCCCTGGAAGGGACTGTCACTTTGCATCAACAGTAAAGGGAATCTGGAGAGTTGACTGTCACAGCTGCAAGTTTCTACCTTGCATCTGAACCAGACAGGATTAATCCTGCTGTAAACTGCTGGGAGTGATTGGGCCATAGAAGTAGCCAGATAGTAGACAGCTAATTAGACAATATTTTACTTTATAAGATGTACTCTGTATGTGAGTGCAGCAATCAGCAGAGCTGGAGAGGTGGGTGTGAAAGGCATGGTAAAACAGAGATTCTTGTCTCTTTAAGTTGTTGTGCTTGATAATAGTGTTTATTAACTGGCAGAAGCTTAAGTATCTGTGGTGGTCTTGCACATTTTGACAGAGAAAAGTGTTGTACAAATTAATGGGGATGTTCTCAAAAATATATTAATTTCTGCAGGAATATCATAGGTAGCCTTCTGTTTGCACCTATCCGTTTCAGGATTGCATCAGGAATAACTGGATCTTCAGTCCAAACTTTTAATTCGAAGAAAGTTTTTAAAGCTTTGAGCCATAGATTTTATCTTCTTCTGCAAAATCCTATGAAAATATTGTAAACAAAAATAATACATGTAGCTCTTCATGGCCCCAGCTTGATTTTCATGCATTGCTTGACTTATTTGTTGTATACCTCTTGATGAGGACAGGAGAAAGAGCTTCAAAGATATTTTCCTTTGGATGAAACAATACTTCTGCTGTGGCTAAGACCATAAGGACTTCTCACTTTCAACTGGTTTCCATGTCCTTTAATCTCTCACAGTTCCACATGTCTTTTTGCATCATCTCAAACCATTTAGATAAAAAATGAAAAGTTTAGTTGGAAATTACAAGAAGTACTGAGAAGTGTCATACTCTTTGACTGCCTTGCTTGCAGGAGGCAGTGGGTGGGAAAGAATAAAAGCGTACCTTAATTATACAGTCTCTCTGTTTATTTTCACAGCTGTAGCTTTGCTGAAATGTGCAGCAGACATCCTAAATCCACCAAGCGGGGTCCCTGAGTGTTGCACCTGCCAGTCCTACAATCTTGGTACCAGTTGGGGATGTGTGTGTGGCTGAACAATGCAGGAAGACTACAAGAGGTTTATCCCATTAGGAATAAATTACAGTGTAGTGTAGCATGAAAATGATGTGTCAGTGAATACAGAACACAGGATTACCTTCTGTCTCTTCCCTTTATCATAGATAACAGCAGCAGTATGGGAAGGAGATTTATATTGCTCTTATTTGAAGCTGACCAAGCAATTTAGATGAGATGAAATAGGGATTTTATTTCTGGAGAGAAGAATGTGTTCTTGCTAAAATGCCATTAATTGCTTTATTATTTAAAGCACAAATTATATCCAGCAATTTGTTGGTCTCCTCTTTTTTTCCAGTGAAAATAATTCACCGTGGAAAGATTATTCTGTCAAAAAAATGATGATGAACCTAGTAACAAATTAACTTGAAAGAAGCTGAAGTTTCAATTCAGCTTCTATTTTCGCCCCCCTTCTCTCTCTTAAGCACTGTGTGCATGTGTGAATTTCAATAAAAACAATAGTGGCTTGGCTAACTATGAAAACCTTAACAAAAATTATGGCAAATACCAGTGCAGCACTGGAATCACGGGCATCCCCTTACATGTTGGGAAGCTGCTGTCACGCTGCAGTAGCAGTGGCACAGCACACTCATTGCAAGCAAAGCCCTGTTGTGCTGGTCACACATAGAGCCAAGGAGCTTAGGAAAGCTCCCAGCCTTTCCTGGAGGCAGAGGCAGTCACCAGGGTGGACCAGTCCCTTCCAGGTCCAGTGCTGAACTCTGCTCCTAGTCCTCCCCTGCCCTTGTTATGAAAATGCCACGTAGAGCTTCTTGCACAAGCACTGTCCCTGTTTGTCAAACTTCCCTGCTTTGGCTCTTTTTTTTTTTTTTTAAATCGGTCTCTTTGCCATCTCTTTTTGCTCCTGTCAGTGCAATTTTGTGTTTCTTTATTTGGTTCCTCCATTACCCTACCAACAGCAGGCTGGTGGCCAATCTCCGTCACCCAAAGCTATGTTTCTTCTCCTGGGGCTTCATGCCTGGAATTTGCCCTGCCAATATTAACTCTATGCTTGCCCATGGTTGATTTATCTGCCATAAAGGCAAGTTGAGCCCAAAGGAGATGTGCCTCCATGCAAATCACAGTTTTCTTGTACAAGCACCGCTTGCAGGAAAGGTCACTTCTGTATCATGCCCAAAGCACAAAGTTTGGGGTTTCTGCTTTGCCACAGGCTGAAGATTAAGAAAGATTTGGAGGTTACGAGATGAGCAGAGTCTTTTGTACCGTTGGCTTGCTTGAGTCTCTAAAGACCATGAAAGCATTGCTTGCTTCGGTTGTGGCCCCAGGGATTTCCTTACATCCAGGAGGGCAAAGGAGAAGGCATCTAGATGTGTTTTCTGGAACAAGGTGATAATTATGTTTTGCTTCAAAAAATAATAGCTGTTCCATGGAAAAAGAGCTTTGAGGCCATTTCTTGTACTTTTCAGTTCTTCACAAATAGAAATAATTCCAAGATATATATATATATAAAAATAAATAGAAAAGTTCTGTTATTGCTGTTTTCCTTGTGAGACAGAGTACTGCTCTCTGTCTTGATCAGTGGTTAATGCTGCAGTGAGACCCCTGAATTGCCAGCAATTCTGTATCATTTGTGTCACCATCGATAAGGAAGAAGAATAGCTTTCAGAAAAACTATTTTTATTACAGATGTGTAGACGTGAATTTATAGCTTCAATTGTGCTTCCAAGAGAGCAGCTGTGAAAGTGAGATAGTTAGAAAGCTGGATGAAAGAGCTGGCAGGAGGAGTAAAATGTAGTGTGGGGACTGCAGGAGGGGATAACACCTGGAAACATCTGTTGGGAGAAGTAAAGCTGGAGAAGGCATGGATCCACTATACCTCACCAATCCCTGACCAACTACTGGCTTCTTGCCTGCTTTTTATTTTTATTTTGTTTCAGCTTTGCCTGGTGTATTTATCCCCACCCTTATTTGCAACAGACGATTTTTATAAGGTTCGGAAGTGAGCGTGTGCTTTTTCCAGTTCTCTGGTCTCCGTGCCTGCTGGAACATCTGTACACACACACACTCTTTTCCTGTCTAAAGATAGTTTGAGCTAGTGTGCCCAAAATACAGCTTCAGGCTTGGGTTTGTTGTTGTCTTAGTAAGCATAAAAATATGTTCTAATATTATGTCACTCCGGTTATGTGTTTCAGCAGCTGCAGTCTGTCTGTGTCCAGTTTGTTGGGAATGGCCTTGCTTCCTGGGATTTGTTTTTCCATAGCTGGAGTCCTGGGTTGCTTAGTTTGACCAAGACTGTGCATTGCAGTCTTTCTGTGAGTGTGATCATTCTTGCCCAGTAGGATAATTCCAGCAGGGTTTTCTGCTGGAATGACATGACCTCCTTAGACTGACCTCACGTTCTGCCAGCACTGCTGTTTGAACATCATCCCTTCCCACCCCCACTGCTTCCCCCTGTCCCTGCACGCCTTGCTGCACTTGTGCAAAAAAAATTCCTTCTTTCTGCGGTGCCATCGCTATGTTGAATATTTCTGCTTTTGCTTCTCAGGTTTTCTGGCTTGACCTCTCCACCTCCCTCCATCCAACATGGATGTAGTACCTAATCCCTTTTGTGGATATGTATGTTCCTGTGGTGTGCATTGAAAAAGTGGGATTTACTTATTGTAGACCTTTCCTTATTTTTACTTATATTTTGCTATGTTTAGTTTAATGCACTGTAGCTTGTGCTGTGTGGTCACAAAGCATTATCTTACCCTCCCATCATGAATTGCCAGATAGGAGTCTGGGATGGGAGCTTCGTGCAGCCTGGAGATCCGGGGAAAGGAAACTCTGCTAAATGGCAAGTTGTGTACTAGCTGCACTTCTGGGTTGGCTGGTGCTCGGAAAGCTGGTGAACACTGGGAGGTTTCAGAGGAGGCTGTTGGGAAAGGTAAAGAGGAGTGGGGAAGGGACTAGGATCAGAAAGTGTAAGATGTTCAAGTATCTGTAAATGGGTATCACAGTCCATGTATTTGTGTGGAGATGTTAATTTTTGCTGATAAATGACAAAATACTCTAGGCACTTTCATACATAAAGCAAAAAAAGGGACATGATTGTGCGTGATTATAAAAGCTTTTATACTGCTTATTGCTATAACTTAGGAAATGTGAAGTGGCCAAGTGAATTAATTATGTGGATCATCTCAAGTGAGTGCCTCTGAAAAAGTGTTTTGCAGCTCATTGTCTGTTCTCTTTTTAAGGCTTGTTTTATGGAAAGGGAACTTATGAAACTTGGAAGATTCTGATTTTTATTGGTGATATTCCTCTATCCTTGGAGCAGCAAAGGCAAGCTGTCCTTGCTGCAGGAGCCCAGCACACTTAGGCTGAAAGGAAGGTGAAGGTGTCAGAGCTTCCTTAGCAGAGCAGGAGGGTGTCCCCTCACCTCTGCTGGCTGGATGGATCTGGGAGAAGGACACAAGGAACCATACAACTGGCATCCTGCTTACGACTCTTAGTGTCTGCCAGAATTGGTTTAAAATAGCTGTTACTCAGAGAGCAGTATTGCAAATTTGTATTTGAGCTATTTGGACTTCTCACAAGGGTTGGAAAAACAAGATGCCAAACAGTGCAGCTTGCTGGTTTTTTAATACAGACTTTCATGTAGTGCAGTTTTTGTCACAGAAATTTCTATTTCAAGCTCTGGGATATGAGGTGTTTGCTGTAAAGTGTGCTGTTGTTGCAGGGCTGAGTATCTGCCCTTCTTTGGCATTTAGGTTATCCTCATTTATGCTGCGGTGATGCCCGGAGGCTGAGCGAGTCAGGGCCCCGCTGTGCTGTGTGCTGGGTGACAGCAGGGTGACAGTCCCTGCCCCAGGAGCCAGTAGCCTGGGTCACTGGCTTCAGCTGGCCACTGCCACAAGCTGCTTGGGAGCATCAGCTGCCAGGCCAGAGCTTACTAGGGACAGAAAGCAGGGATAATTCAGGTGAGGCAGCCAAACATGCATTTTAAATGCGGTTTACCGTCAGGACATCGGTAGTGCCTTCTTTGCCCCAGTCAGTAGATACAAACACACAGCTCATTGTCAGTGACTATCCTTATATATTTTAAAGCCTTATAAGCCCTGACCTACAATTTGATCTCTGCCAACACCAGTTCCCACAGGAACACAGGACCACTGTGAAAGCAAACTGTTAGAAACAGAGAGATGTATATTCTCCTTCACAAGGGGGAATCTCTCTGCTCTATTCTTCTTCCCTGTGCTCTGTGTGCAGCATCACTGGGTGAAGTACAGGGGATGGTGTCCATGGATTCAAGTGAGAGCTTGAGCTGTAATTGTGAAATGCTGGGAAATTTTTTCATGTTTATAGTGTGCCTCAGTCCCCAAGGCATGTGCAGGTTGGAAAAGAGTCATATAATTGTTTAGGTTGGAAAAGACCTTTAAGATCATCAGGTCCAACTTTTAACCCAGCACTGCCAAGTCCACCACTAAGCTGGACAAAAATGCACCACTGGGTGCTATTTGTGTGTTGTATAGGTGGGTGTGAAGTGGTTTCTATAGCACATAGTCTCAGCCATTGGTGTGATTTAGTTGTGCCACTGTCACCTAGGACGGGTCTGCAGTTTTTGGGAACTAGGGCAGATCAAGCCTTACCCCCACCTCCCCTTGCCAGGCAGCGTGTGTGCTGTACGCAGCACCAGTGTGGGAACAAGCTGAAGGGAAACTTCATTATGTTTGACAGTGCCTTTTTAGCTGAAGTACTGCCACGATTGGCATGACAGCAGTGAATCCCAAAATTGGTTGATTGCCGAGAGAGCCTGTGAAGACAGACATGAGGGATAAAAGGAATTAAATGCTTAATTAATAGGTTTATACTTCCTATTTCTTGGAGCATGACTTTTTTTCCCTTCTCCTATTTTGTTTACTTTAAGGTTCCATATGTTCTACTTGAAGCTGTATAGAAATTTGCTAAAGAAACCTGCATATCAGGGTTAAGAAAATTCTTAACTAGGTGATCTGCTAGTTGAATATTGGACCTTTGAAATAAGAAAATGTTTTGAGCTACCAACATAAAGAGGTTATTTGGCCAGTATTTTGTACACTAACGATAGCACCTATACAACTGTGTAATTACTCTTGATCCTAAGGGACTAAAGCTTTACCTTCTCATGGCAGAAGTTCTCTCCTGTTTTCATGTATTCCTGATAACATTTTTCATTAGAATTCTAGTTGCGAATATCAACATTTCTTTGGTGTCTCCTTCTGTTAGTTCCTTGCTTCCCACATGCTGTTCTATGTGAAAGTCTTTATGAATTGCTTAAAGGAGTAAAATCCTTCATGGTAATGGAGATGCTAACATGCATGACAGTTCTTATCCATCCAAAAATGGCAGCAGTTGACTAGTAGTTTTTCATATAAGCTGATTTTTCACTCTGAAAAGTTTTCACTTTGAGAAGGTAGCTATTAATTACTTATCTATCCATGTTTCAATATGCCACCATCTCGTTAAATAGCTCCCTTGTCTATCTCTTTCTGAAACTATAAAGCACTCTTTTCTGCAGAACAAGCTCAATGACATCTTGACACTTCCCTAATGTTTTCAAATCCTGGTGGGTTTAAGTGAATTACTGGATTTATTTGAACTTCAGATTCAGGGCTTGTAAATATGCACAGATGAAAGCTAAAAAGGTTGACAAGAATGCATTTGCAGTTGCAAGTGCTAGGTTTGGCATAGTTATCTTTGGCAACATGAGCCTAATCAAGTCCAGGAACTCGAGTGATCATAAATCTGTTGTGATACCCATAGTCGTCTTGTATTACGGTAGTCAGTACTACCTCCTCTATTATTAGATTGGACCCTGGGGAAATGCAAAGGAAAGTGTGAGTCTCACCCACAATGTTTTGGTACTAAGCAAGCCAAGCACTTGGAGAAGATCCTTATCTTTGCTTAGCAGATGGAGGGTGAGGTGAGTGTATGAGACCAAGTTACTGAAGAGATCTCGTCTTCGAAATGTTAGTCCGGAGCCTTAATGCGGAATGGCCCTGCTTTCATGGATTGGTACACGGCTGTCCTGTTTCCAAACAGCAGTGCTGCTACCCACGAGAGATCTGGGAAGAGGAGTCCACCCAAGCAATGAAACTTTCAATGGATGGCATTGTCAAAGATGATTTCAAGAGCTGACTTCTCATATTTCGGTGGTCCAGGTATTTGAAAGATCTGTGAAACCCTCCACCATGGATTTATTTTAATGAAAGGGTTTGTGTAGTGGCATTAGAGCTGTGTGCATGTAGGTAGCCATTAAGCAAAGAGGGGAAGTAGGTGGCACCTCTTTTGCTGCTACTTCTGCCACTTCACTTTTTGAGAAAAATGGTTTTTAGTTTAAGGGCTCCTAGCATACTATCATCTCCTGGTGAGCACTGGTTAGCTGGCTCTGTGCAGGGAATGACTGGATTGGTAGGTGTTTAGTTTATAAGTTTCACCTACTCATCTTGTTTTCTATTAATAACTTTATGTTTTAATCCCGTAAGTATATTGTGCCATACATCTGTCTATTTGGGGAGCTAATCCTGTAGTGGTAGGCATCTATTTCAGGAGCAGCCCAGACAAAGCACAGCCTATTCGAGTGCTGGCCTCCCTTATTGTGTGTAGTGGGTTAAATCGCCAGTATTAGTGTAGTGTAGGAGTTCAAAAAGGAAAGACGTTATTTGCAGCGTCAACTCATTAAAAATACTCTGTACAGATTTTTCCAAAAGAATAAGCAGCCCAAGCACACTGGGCCCCATGCCAGGGTATGTAATAGCCTTGCACAGCACCAGCTGAAGCTCCAAGTTGGATAAAAGGCAGCTTTTTCTGGGTTTGTTAAGTATTCCTTTAAAAAAAATAAAAAAGGTTTGTGTACAGAAGTAGCAAATTAATTCAGTCCTATCAGAAAGTAGGTCAGTGGCTGACCTCCCGATAGCATGAGGCAGCAGTTTCAAGCAGAAGTGACAGCTCAGCAGCGTGGACCCTCCATGTCTCCAGGAAACTTGTTTTGACAAATGTAAACACATTATATCCTCTCGCTTATTTATTTTTTTGCTGCTGCATTAGAAACCACAAGCTGTCACTCTCCATCCCCTTTCTTCACCCTTTCTGGTCCCCAAAGGGAAATGTCTTGTATCGTAGCTAATAATTTTTGCAGGGCTGCGTAATGAGTAAGGCGTTCCAGCACGGTCAGTGTTTTTTTATGACACACGAAGTCGGGCACTGTAAACCAGACTTGACTAAAATCCAAACCAAAGTCTTTCCAATGGTGAGGGAAGTCAGTGGGAAGACAGGAACTGGATTAATTTTGGAACCTTCTGTCCTAGTTTTGCTTTTCTTTGTGCTGAATGAAATTTTTGCATATACCCACGTGCCTCTTCAATGTTTATGTTGCCAGTGTTAGTGTCCATGTTACTGAACAGACAGTACTTTGAACACGTCTTCACTGCAGCCCAGCAACTCCTGAAACTGGGATGTTTTGTAATTTTGGGTGAAGTAGAAAAGTGTATATAAATCGGGTGCTAGTTCCTTGAACATGCCATAAAGAATAATTGCCTCAGAAGACATGGGAGTATGTTCATCTTGTCATTGAGTTGTCACTATCAGCAGGTATTAAAGGTGGAGTGTACACTACTAGTTAACTACTTTGACTTGTACCTTTCCTGCAGTGATTTCTCCTGTGGAAATCACTGTGGATCAAAAGGTCATGCAAGGTTTTCAGCTGTCTCCTTCTCCTGACTTGTAACCAGGTTGCACAGACAAGATACTGCTGTGTGGAATATATAGAGGAGGATTTCAGGATGTATTAGCCAACATGGTTCAATTTAAACCATATTGCTAAAGATCTCATAAAACTTGACATGATTTTCTTCATTACCTAGTTACCTTTCTAGCCTGAGGTGGCTCAGAAACATCCAGAGAATCCTGTGGGTTTTTATACAGATGCTGTACAAAGAATGATTTTTGCCATGTGATAGATAAACCTTCAGAGCCCTTTAGCTGTACATTGCCATTTAAATGAATTTTTAAGTTCATTTGCTTAGAAGTAGTACACTACAGTAAAAGTTGGATAACATTGTCTCAGCTAGAAGTGAAGATTTGATTTGGGAGGATGGGAATATATTTGTTAAAAACAAAATGCTTCTGGGTTTAGTAAAGATTTGATCTGAATAGATCCAAATCAAGCAAGAAGTCAGATGGATTTATATAACAAAACTGGCTATGAGAAGCTGGTGAAGAAGAAAGTCCTGTTTCAATGAATTACATATTTCTGTGCTAATGCTATAGTTAATGTTGGCATTGATTGTTACATACCGTGCAATGGATGTCATGCTAAGAGAGTAGTGAAAAATATGCTAGTGTATACAGTTAAAAAAAAAAAAAA
>VWZT01000870.1:542055-649649 GCA_013397055.1 Pachycephala philippinensis
AGAGGAATGCCCGTGTACATGTGTGTGAGTACACTTTGTGTGGGGCAGGCAGTTCCCCATCTGCCTCCTGAGGGATCTTTGCACTTCCTGTCTGATGGAGCAACAAAGTGGGACACAGATGCTGGCTTTCAAGTCATTACACTCTCCATGGGGCCACCAAGGTTCCTCTGCTTGAAAGGGCTGGAAGTGCAAGGTGTGCTCCAGGGGAAGGCAGAGATCTAATGCTTTTTCCCACTGTTTCATGCTTGCAGAAATACTGCTTCCTTTTGCTCCCTCCTGCACTGGGGGTAGAGGGTCAGGAAGAAAACAGCATCTTTAGACTTCTAAGACCATCAAGTCCAACCATTAACCCAGGACTGCCAAGTCCACCCCGAAACCATGTCCCTAAGCACCATATCTACCCATCTTTTAAAGATCTCCAGTATTCCAGTATTGAAATCCTTTCAGTTCAAGACAATTTGAGTATCTCTTAAGGTTTAAGAACTGGAACCACTTTTAAAGTGCCCACACACACACAAGTGGAGAGCTGGGAGGTTTCCTCCCACCCCCAAATGCTCACAGGAGGTCCTGCCAGGTTGAGCAGTTAAGATGCTTCCCCATTGCTCGTGGGTGGCAGAGCTCTGTGTAACAGAGGTGACGTGGTGACCTTTGCAGCGAAGTGAAGACAGGCATAGAACAGAGACAGGAAGATTGCCCATGGTGTAGGCAGTCACTGGTGTCACTTGCCTTTGGGCTAGTGTCCTGTCTCAGTGGTTGGAAAAGCAGTTCCCATGGAATAAGAAAGCTGCAATCCTCCTTTTCTTTTTAATTTCTAGCCAGGGGAGTTTGTTTCACAGTCTGCATCCCATGCAAGCAGTGACTACCCAGTGCATATTTGGTACACATATTCAATGCATCAATTTACCCCTTCAGTTGTGTGCATGCATCATCAAGGATCAGGACACCTTCATACGTCCCCTTTTGCTTTTGAAATCCTGGTAAGAGCTTGCCTGGGATGAATGTCATCTTTATGGCTTTGTTCTGATGCCCTGCAGATAGCAGTGTGAGGGTGTGTGGCTGTGGGATCAGCCAAGACTCTGCCTTCCTCCCCGTGATGAAACTGGAGGGCAGAGCGGAGAGGTGTGATGCAGAGAGGCCACAGGAGATCCTGGGTCTGCATTTCCCCTTGAAGGGCCATCAGGTTAGATCCATCAGGATAAAACTTGTCAAAAGCAAACAGATACTTTGTCTCAAAAGAAAAAAAAAAAATTCCTGAAACAAACAACCCTTCAGAAAACCCCAAGTCTCACTTTTCCCCTCGTAGTATTCTTAAGTGGATTAGTGGCTTGGATATCTTGGGCTTTTTCCAAAGTAAGAACTCGGGGAATTTAAGTTGTTTTTTCCCTTCTGTACAGGAAAGAAGTAAAAAGGTGCGGGAGAAATCATGTTTTGGCAGTTGAAATAACTTCCAGTAAAACTTATGATTATATTAGTTTTCTTCCAGGGTGGAGGAGAATTGTTGTTGCCTTCTAGGTAACTCAACAGCTGAAGTTTTTGATTTAATAGTGGAATCATCTTTATTTCAACTCTGTTGACTCTTGGACTGAATCCAGTGAAATAATGCTTTTCATGCGGTGCACTGAAAATATTTATAAATTTCTGATACTTGGGGGAGGAAGGTAGGAGTTGCCACGTTAGTGCTTTTCTGAATGTACAGTGATCTAAGCTAATTAAGCATGGATGATTTAATTTCAGTCCACAGCAGAAGGCAACGTCCATCCTGACTATAATAATGTAAATGTCCTTTGCTTTCCTTAGATCTGTCTGAGAGTATGTCATCTGTCAGAGTAACATCTCAGATGTTGAAATTCTATACAGGGTGTGTGAAGTGGGAGCAAGTGAAGAGTCTGTATGAAATTTCATCCCTCCCTAATGTTTTGCAGGAGCTCTTTTTGGTTGAAGTAACATGTTGTGAATTTTGTAGAGAAATTAGGTGGGTCATTCTTGCACTGATGCAGGAGGCGTAGGGCAGGTTCTACAAAGGTAAAACGTTGCCTCTCCTCAGGACTTTGGAACTGCACAAAGCATCTCTACTTTGTATAAGTGTTAAGGGGGACAAAAAGAGAAAATTAATTCCTTTTATTGCCAAGCTAATTTCCTGAATAAATTTACTCCGCATTCTTGTATGGTCTGTGCTCTGAGACTCGGTGATTTTAGGGAGAGCTACTGGAGCACTGGATGTCCAGGTCACTGGTGCACAATGTAAAGCAGTGGCTTTTAATTGCTCCTCATGAAGCCCATTTGGCAGGTGCTGTGAGTGCTCATTTTGCTTCGCGTTGTTTCTTTCCCTGGATTTAGGCTAGTTTGGGGTTAATGTTTCAAGTTTGCATCACCACCGAAATGCTGCTCACATCAGCTGGCAACACCTTTGTGTCCATTACTGATTCCAGAGTGTAAACTAGATAGATTATTTGTCCTGCCCTGAGGAAGAAGAGAAGGAGTTAAAATTTAAGAGCTGCCACTGGTGGGCATGAGTGCTGACTAACACCTACTATCTTGAGTACACGGAAATCAATTTGGACCTTGTCTGATGAATGCCACTGATGGAGTTCTTTCTTTTCCATATAGAGCTACATATGAGAATCGAGAAATAAATGCATTCACTTAAGATAACATTGTGTGACAGCTGAGAACAATTAAAACTCTTTACTTGTAGCTATTATTTTTTTTCCTTCCTTTCTACAGCAGGAGGGTGGTGTCTGCAGCTCTGAGGAGTTGATACAGGCTATTTGTCACTGCTGTGACCTTATCTAGAACAAGTATAGTGCAAGGTTATTTATTTTACAGCCTTTTCTTCTAGTTTTACACAACACACAGATCTTGGTAGATGGAAAAGGATTTTTTTTTTTGTCTTACTAGAGTCTTTTTGGCAATAAACACATGCCTAACTGTAAGAGAAAAAGCTTTCACAACCAAGCTTGTTTTGTGAAGCCCAAACATTTGTGAAGCTTACAAACCCTCAAACTTTGCATAATGTGCCCATCCCTGGTCTTAAACATGAAGTGGCAGAAGAGGGAAGTGTTACTTTTTTTAACCAACAACTTATGACTGTGTCAACACATGACAATTTGTCAAAGCTTGCTGTAGCGGTACTGTAAATTAATTTTTAGCATCGCTTGTGAGTGGTAAACACTTTGTGCAGTGTGAACAGCTCCTAGTACAGTGTGAGTTGTCAGCAGCTTGTGAGCTACCCTAAAATAAAAAAAATTTAAAAAAAAGGCACGGAGGGAAGGATGCAAGCTCGTTTACTAGTACAAAATGGATCTGAGTCTGCAAAAATTAAACAGGTGGTGGTATGTCGACTCAACCTTGAAAATGTATTTTTTTCCATTAATAATAACCACCTGCAAGGCTGGGAAATAACAACTCTCCATTCTGTGCCCCAAGCAGCACCTGATAGCAACCAGCTTTCTTAGGCTCGTGACTCAGTGAAGTAGAGCCCTCTCTTTGCTCTTGGGTTTTGCCTTTGCTTGCTTGCTTTAAAAGCAAAACATCCTGCAAATGCAAGTATGCTCTTTTGCTGAGAAATCTTGAATCAACCACATAAAATGCCTGGAAAAAAATTAATATGGCAGCCCAAAGAGAAATGGTGGGGGCTGGGTGCTCTCTTCTCCTCACTTGTCCCCTTTCTGTTTCTCCTTGCCTATCCCAGCTGCTGTGGTGGAGCTGGCAGTGATGGTTCACACAATAGGAGTCGACATGATGGAAGAAAATTATTTGGTACAAAAAGACAGGGAATATGTATTGTAGAAAACAACTTTTCAGATACAAACCTATTTTAAACTGTCACTTTAGCAGAACAAGCAGTAATAACCTCCCAACCTAACAATGACTGTTAAGTTGAATGTTAATTTGTTCAGTCGTTGAATTGCTAACATGTCTACAATTTACAAGTGAACACCCACTCAAGAAAGAGAAAATAGAAGTTGGTGCCTGGAATTCCTGGCCTTACTGAAATCACCTACATTTTTTTGGCACTAATTCATCTTGCATTTCCTACAAATGTTTTAAGTGGAACTAGATGGGAAAAACAGCTGGGCGCGTTTGTTTGCCGCTTTGATGCGCTCAGTGCAGGGTTTTTTTCTCAGGCACAGTCGCTCTTGGCTTCTATACCATAGGGTGGCTTTGGCTGCACCTTGGGGCTTGTTCCTGTGAGCAGGCAGCACATGTGAAGCTTGGCACGAGAACTATTGAGACCTGCTAAAGCTGGGTTTAACCTGGTCATAGTTTTAAAGAGAAAGATGACTTCATTTGTGTATTTGCTTATAAAGAATTTTGGTTTTATTTCCTTTTCTAGATACAACTGTAAGTGCTGCCTGTATGAAAGAGCTGAGCCACACCATCCAGTAAACTGTCTAGAGCAGCAGTTGGCTTGCTTGGAAATCCCTTCCAGGACTGCGTTGTAAGTGTTTTCACAAAAGCATCATCAAATGGTTTCTTCAGTTTTGGGGTGGTTTTGAGATGTTTTGGTTGTTTTTTTTAATTTCACAGTTTTACTCTAGTATCTAGTAAGACACTAGCAATGCATTTGGGAACTCGAGCACCCTCATATCTGTGCATACCATAAAGCTAAAGTCTTTTCAAGGCTTTTTGCTGCATTGCTCTAGAACTCCCCAGCATAGTTCCTGAACACTTCTGAGAACAGGCAGCTGCATAGAAGCCTAGAAAGAAATTTGACCAAGTACATATTGATCTATTTTGTCATTAACTCTATGATACACATGTTTTTCAAGTGTTCATCCCAGCCTGCGCTTCAGCATTTTAACTATGCTGGTGTAGACCTGCTAGACCAAATGCTTTCTGGAGATTTTCATAAACTGTCATCTGCCTAACTCAGTTTGAAATGGTCCATGAATAGTTGCCCTGTCTGATCCAAAAAGAGCAGTGTTTTGTCCCTTTGGCCATGCAGGGGATATAGCTAGGGAACCTCAGTAGGCTGTGAATGGAGGTGAATTTGATCAGCTGCATCTGTTTCTGTGATCATGGAATCATAGAATATCCTGAGTTGAAAGGGACCCACAACGATAATCGAGATCATCCTAGTGATGAGTGAGTCTCAATGAAAAGGGCCCTATTTCAGGTTACAAGCCAATTACATTGTATGTGGCATTGAGAATATGTTTGCATTTAGAACGAAATAACATCATCCTAGAAAAGTTTGAGATGTACACCAAATAAATATCATTATACTATTTATACAGTTCAGGGATGTTTGTGACCTGAAATTTTATAACTTATTTATTTTTATATTGCCTTCATTTTCCTGCTGCTGCAGGTTATGAGAAGTATGATATGAGAAGTATTCATGACATTCAGTGCATTTCCCTTGAAATGGCCTCTGGTACCATGGTCACTTGAGAGAGCAGTGGTGGGAGAGTTGGTGACTTAGAGTTCAAATCACTTAGTTAAGCATATTTATTTATACAGGCTGCTCACTTTCCTCAGCACCTTGCAGAATACTCCCTACAGGTGACATTTGCTGTACATATACTAGGTATAAAATATATATATATATATTTATATGCTAATCCTGTCGTCAAGTCCTTCAAATACAGCAATCGAGTCAGTTTTTTTGCCATAGGTTTCTTTTTTGTGAATCTTTACTCTGTACAGTCAACTGACACACCTAGGTCACTCTCTAGGTGAGGTTGTGCTGGACAGGAATCTTTGGCTCAGCTCTGCCTGCAGTTATCTGCCAGATACAGTAACTGCTGTTTTGTCCTTGCTCCGTGCCTGCTGGACCCGTGAGGCGCTCAGCCCGATTCTGCATGGGTGAAGTTGAATGAGATGAAAAAAGGACTGGTTGCTGTCAGTGATGGGACATTTCAGCCATGGCAAATGTGCAGAGAACAAGAGAGGGAATTGTTTGGGGGAAATCAGGACTTTGAAAAGTCTGAATTCAAACAATTTTCCAATTAGAAATTTAAAACAAGGCATAATGTTTGTTTTCAGCATCATGCCTGTAAATGGTTCATCTGCTTCTGTAACTTACATCCTGACCTAAGCCACTGTTGCGTTCATGGAACCATAAAATCATTAAGAATCATACAAGCACAGTTGTTTAGGTTGGAAAGTACCTTCAAGATCATCAAGTCTAACTGCTAACCCAGCACTGGCAAGTCCACCACTAAGCCATGTCCCTAAGTGCCACATCTACATGGCTTTTAAATACCTCCAGGGATGGGGACCCAACCACTTCCCTGGGCAGCCTGTTCAATGCTTGGCAACCCTTTCTGTGAAGAAATTTTTCCTAATGTCCAATATAAATCTCTCCTGGAGCAACTTGAGGCCACTTCCTCTGATCTTGTCCCTTAAGGGAAGAGACCGACCCCCACCCGGCTACAACCTCCTTCCAGGCAGTTGTAGAAAGCAGTAAGGTCCTCCCCGAACCTTCTTTTCTCCAGGCTAAACAAACGCAGCTCCCTCTGCTGCTCCTCATCAGAGTTGTGCTCCAGACCTCTCACCAGTTTTGTTGCCCTTAACTGGACACACTCCATCACCTCAATGTCCTTCTTGTAGTGAGGGGCCCAAAACTGAACACAGGATTTGAGGTGTGGCCTCACCAGTGCAGAGTACAGGTGGATGATCACTGCCTTAGTCCTGCTGGCCACACTTTCAGCGTGGGAAGCAGGGCCCTGGTGCCTCTGGCGGTGATGAGCACTTCTGGTCCTTTCTCACAGGGCTCTGCAGCATTTGTTCACAGGAAGCCCCTCTGTCACTTGCCGCTGGGCTGATGCCAGCATAGAGTTGCCCATAAACCCCTGAGGCTGTTTCAAGGGGACCATTTTCTCTATTACTGTTAGTGATAAATTTTCATCCAGTTTATGTCATGATGTTTGCATTGCTCTGGCACCAGGAGCTAGAGTTGTGCATGCATTTTATTTACCCCGGGATAGTTGCTACTGATTTGGTTCAAGCCTGGTGTTGTAGCGTGCACGCCACTGAGGCAATCTCAGTTACACCAGTTCCTTGAAGGATTCACTATTCCGGCGTGGTTTTCTGCCTCATGTCCTTCCATTTCAACTTTATTAGTCTGTTTAATGGTGCCAGAAGGCCACATATTTGCTCTCTGTGCAGCCTCAAACAGTAGATACATGCTTTTAAATAGTTAAATAAACGTTAATTATGATTCACAAATAGTTTTTCCCCAACTATTAAGTAATATCAAACATTGAATTTTTCAGTCAGTAATTGTTTTTCCAGCTGCTGAGTGGGACCAACTATTCAATATTTTTACAGAGTTATTTTTGCAGCTGCTTGGCTGCTTTAAGCATAAAAGTTCTATGTTATTTTGTAGGGCTTGACAGCCTTGGATGCACAGTGGGCACAAAAAGCCTGTGGTGGGAGTGGAATGATTACAATCTTCTGATGCACCTTGGTTAGCTGTGGATAGTTTGGGCTGCATCCAGATAAGCTGAAAATAGCATATTGGGCACTTTTAAAAGTCTGTGGTTTTGCAACATTTTCTCACAAAAATGTGAAGTCTTTTTCTTTCCCACTGTGTTAGTTATTACACAGGTGGAAATTAGTTATTTTTTCCTTTTCAAGATATTGAGACATTCTGTGAGGGATTCAGCCAGTGTGAATTATTTTGTGAAATAGTGGTTTGACTCATTGCACCTCCTTGCAAGCAGTATAATACCAAAGAATTTTGTCTTAGAAGTGCATATTGTGTGCCTTACACAGAAAGATCTTAAAACATTTTAAAATATCAATAAACCACGGGTCATGATGACAGTGAAAGAGACATTGTTTTCACCCACCGTGGCGACTACCCTGGCAGTGAGCACATGGCTCACATTTTCCCAGTGATTCATTAGCCAAGCCAGTAAAACATCCTAAGCAGTCTGACGCTGTGGCTTACTGGTAGCTGTTCTTCAGATGATTGCTCATGTCGACATGATGCATAGCAGCATCAGAGCATTCACTTTGGAACTTACCTTTTGTGTGCATCTCTTTTCTCTGGTTTTCCCACCAGATCTGCTGTGCTGCCTCACAGTGCTGCTGTTCACAGCAGTTTCTGTAACTCTGTGAAGCCACGGGTAAGACATCTTCTAAATATCACTGGTGTGTTTTGATGAAGCCACAGTCATGAGCACAGAGTGCACAAAGTGCACAACACTGTGAGCGCTAGGGAGAGGATGATGTTGGTAGGGGAGAAGACCAAATTGTCGAGGGTAAATTCTGTTTGATGTTCAGTTGTGTTGGTTTTTTAAGCCAAAACAGAAAAGAAGCAGGATAAAAAGCCTTCACAAAGCAGAAGTGTGAGTGTAATGAAACGTAGTGACTAGACAAATTTAAAAAAAAAAGAAAATGTTCATTATAGAACCCACCAAACTTCAATTTCAAAGCCCCAGAAGAAGAGGTGATCTGTCAGCCACCCAGCTTGGACTGGGCACCCAACTGGAACTCATGGTCTGGGTTCAGTTCCCTGCCTCAGTCACAGGTTTCCTGTGTGTTCTCAGGCAACCTCCTTCATCTGCCCCATGACTGACTTCCTCATTTGTGCAGTGGAGATCATCTTCCTCACGTTCACTGTGAGCACAAAGCCTACTGGTGTTGCTGAAAGATGTGGATGTTCCGATGGAAGAGCCACCCTGGAGATCAGAGCGAGAGGGGTGTGCTTCCTCACAGGGGATAGTCACCCATGCTGCTTGCATTTCTGTGTTAAGGAATAAAGGAAATTATTTCCAGATCTCAAAAGGGTTGATTTTTTTCTTTCCATGTCTTTCAGGCCTGTTTTTTTGTGGAGTTTGGCTGCCCCAGTGCAGCAGCAGGCATTTGGAATATTCCCTGTCTCTCACCTTTCTCTGCTCAGTCTGGCTGCTTATGGCTTTGAATCAGTCCTGTCTGCTCAATACGTGCACCCAGCACAGCCCAATGGGATCAGAAACACAGCTTCTGTCATCTCCCAACTTACGTGGAGATCTCCTAACATGTAAACACAGTTGTGTGTAAGAAAGAAACCAAGGAGTGCTTGAGTCTGGTTGTAGGGGCACCAAAAGTGACCCTAGCAGCTGCGGAAGGTGGTGCAAGGCAGTGGAATGTCACACTCACGGACTCCTGCCAAGGTGTGCACTGGCACAGTGTGGCTGCTAAGGATGTCTATATAGCCCATCACCACCACTGGCCTTCAGCCCCTCTGCTCCTCCACTGAATCCCTAATAAGCAAAAATACTCATTTAGGGATTTTTGTATACTCTCACTTGGTGCTGATGCTAATTATGAGTAAGGAATCAGAAATGACAAGTCACGTACCTTTTGATGTGCCCTTTTATCTCCTTTGGGTTGGTAGTTAAAGCTCTAAGTGTGAGGACTTCTCAGTACAGGAAAAGCAATGTCTCATCCCTTCCGAGGCTGGTCAGCTCAGAGTCCTTTGCTGTGATGAAACATGGATGGTTTGAGATGTAGTGCTGTTGACACTGGATGTCCCCTCTCTGCCTGCAGTGCTTGTCCCTTTTCCCAGCTGGTGAAACTGGAAATTCAGTCCGCTTACAGCTCTAAAGGACTAGTGCCTGAAAATGCAGCAGCTGCTTAGTTGTCCAGTGCTGTTTCAACCCCTTGCCCAAGCTACAAATAATGAGTTATTGAGCTAATTTAGTTTTATACAGAAGTGATCTTCGTCTTGCAAATCAGGAAAGCTATTTAATGCAGTGTAATTGACTTCAGCTGTGAGATTCAATACACTTATCTAGGATTACAGTTCAATAAAATCTAATTGTGCTGAGAGCAACAGGAATTACAGAAACACCTGGGGATTGTTTTCTGCCTTTCCCATGAACAAGGTGAGCTGGATGTCCTCTGATCCTTGTGGTTTGGGTTACACTGCTGCTTGACCTGCCTATTGGCAGGAGCAGCTTGAGGTGGCACTGTTTGGCGTGGGGAGGTGAAGCCAAGCAGGTGAAATGATGGGTGGCCTTCTTCAGTCAGCTGTGTGTGAGTGATGCTCTCATTTCTGTGTGCCCAGCCAAAGGCAGGCTGGGGGAACGGGAAGTAAGCAATGTCTGGTTTCATTATGATACTGGTGATAATAGGATCCGTGAGGTATATGAGATTAAAAGCCCTATAACGTTGCAGGCCAAGTCATTCACAGAGGACGAGGCCTGAAATCAGTTCAGTGCCTAAACATCCTTTTGTCTTGCCTCACCCAGCATAGAAATAAATACAGGAAAACAAATATTTATTCAGTATTTCCTCTTGCTAGTTACCAAGTAGGAAGCTGCGTAAAGCCAATTGCTACTTGGAATCATTTGCTGGCCATCGTGCATTGGCTTTATGACAGTGTTCTGCAATTGTGGAGAGCCTTTTTGCCCAAGTATTCATTAATGAGCTTTTTATCAGCCACTCTGAACAAATGGGAAAGCATTAGATTTAATTTTTCACTTACAGAGCTTCAGGGAAAAGTAGACTTTTTAGTGGGATGAGGACACTGGCACAGGTAGCGAGTAATTTGGGATGATGGTTGAGCAGATGGTGTGGCAAGTGTCCTTGTGACACACATGAGGTGCAAACTTTGTTATTCTCTTGTAGAGAGACATCCCAAACAACAATCCTTGATCCAAACATAAGCTTGTGTCATTAGAAGTGCTTACCTAACACCATGCTTATTTTCACAATTATTTCTTCCAGTTATTAATTATCCTGTCTCAAGCAGGAAAGGAAAAATGTAGCTTCAGACTGAAGTAACACATTTGGCTGGTTCCAGTACACTGACTTCATGAGCAATAAAATACATAACATTGCTTGCTACAGCACGTGCTGTACTAATCATTCTCTGTGCAACTACCTACTTTTTACATAATTTTAAACAAATGCCAGGACTACAGGGAGCAATAAAACAAGATAATAACAGCAGAACAGGTAGGTTTTGTCATACAAGTTAAAAACAAAACAAAAAAACCCCCACCTCCAAAAGCCATGAGAACTGTAGAAGGAGGCTCTTTTCACCTGACAAAGTTAAGCTGTAATTACTGAGTGCAGAGAACATCTTTCTTACAGGAACGAGCAGTGAGAATGGACCATGCAGGATGTCCCTGAAGCTGCTGCAGTCACATTTTGAGAGCAGAGAAGAGAGATTTTTCTGGTTATGGAGTTGGCTTTGCTCGTGGCCTAATGGTTGCTGGTTCTTATTACTGCTTTGGGTGATAGTTAACTGGGATGGTGAAAATACTGATATTAAACTTTTGTTTTCAGGTGTCAGGAAACTGAAGAAGAAATTAATGTCGTGCCTAAGTGTTCAGTTGGAGTTGAGCTGTCAGGGAGAGCTAGATAGACATTTGAAATACAGTCTTTGCTGTTTTGGTTAACTTTATGAGGTGATAAACCCTGTTTCACTTTGTTTCCCACACCTTTATTTTTTTCATCGGGGATATTCAAGAGCTGGTGCAAAATTGACTAAAAAGAAAATACAGGGGGCACTTCAAAATTTGTCCACTTTGCATGCATCAAAGCTTGTGCACAACCTGCTGGTATGCAGCAGCAGACAGCAAATGGTTTGTTAGTATTGGCAATGCTCTCATGAAGCCAAATACAATTCTTACGCTTGCTGGCTTGACAGTGAAAAGTGCTTTTAATTCCTATCCAGGTTTTTTCGCTTCCTCTGTCTTCATACAGACACCCTTGCACCTTGGAATAATAAAATGAAACTTCAACAAGTTTATGCAAGTCACAGTCAAAAACACGTGTTATTTTAGGTCAGGCAGATGAAACCAGTGCTAACTAAGTCCAGTCTGTTCTCAAATCTGGCCAAAATAGTGTTTCACCGCACATTTTGGGAGAGTGGCAGTCCATTTCTCTCTAGAATAGCTGAAGTTGGTAGAAGTGTTGCTCAGAAAAATGCGAGATTCCCCAAGATGTTGCAAGGTTGGTGATACTCATTGGATTCTGTGCTGAGCAGAGCTAAATCTATATGCTTCTGGACATTATATCTAAAACACAGTTGAGATTTTGTCTTCTTTAGTATTGTCATAGGACTGTTCCATAAGTATAGCTCTGCAGTAATTTCTTATTTCAAAGAAATTGCTTGCATGAAGATTTTTTAAAAGCAAGACTTTTGTTTAAATCCAGTTCCATTTCATTCAAAAGAGTACAGTATTTTGCAGATATGTCTTGTACTAGTTTCATATCCAGCTGTCTGCCACAGTTAGGGAAATAAAATCTAATGTCTTCTTGAGCCAGTAAATCATTTTCTTTTCCCCTTTTATGCCATTTGTTTTATCTTTTCTTCTCCTCCAAAAGCTTTGGATTTTGTCTGTCTTCTTGTTTTAAAATCCGCTGTTGTATTACTCTCAGTACCCAGTGTTTAGATGGGTCCTCCTCCATCTTCTCCAAAGTATACCAAGGTTCTCCTCCTATCCCATGCCTTGTATTTAAAAATTAGTGGCATGATGTGTAATCCATGAGTTACTGATACAAGTTGAGAGCTGTGCCTCCAGCAGTGCTGGTGATGTACTCCAGCTGCTGGTGGGTGCTCAGTCTGCAGCACCAGGCTGGAGTTACTGCCAGATAAAATACAAAAATTGGGTGTCATATCAGCAACATGGTTCCAGTGCAATGGTTTAGGTTTAAGGGTAAAAGCTAATACAGACATGGCCATTAATTTCTCTCCCCTCCGGGGGCGCAGTTCTAATTAAGACCATTTATACTCTATTGAGTGTTTCCAGTACTATCCCCTTAATCTATAAGTTATTGGTCCATTTAACAGGGCTCTGCATACAGTCCCAGCTCGGACACCTGGCTGGTACCCATTGATCCTGGTCCTCCTGCCACAGTCATCTCCTCTTCATTTACTTGCTAATGGAATAGCCTGCTCTTTCTGTTATAGTCTCACATTGTTTCTCTAATTGGCTTCTTTTTTCTTTTGTTGTAATGATTTTGCTATTCCAGGGCAGGTTCCCTCGCAGAAGACTCACAGTTTGGCAGTCTAATATCACCCTTATCCTGGTAGTAGCAGCCACCCTGTTTTGTGTCACCTTTTCTTCAGAAAACAGCGCTAGAGACAGTTGCAACCTTACTTGATCTTTCCCTGCGTAGAAGATGTGAAAATACTTAATGAATCATTTTGGGGAGGTGTGACCTGCGGGATGCAGACGCGTGGGAGTGTTTGTTTGTTGCAAGCAGCAGAATGGGAATCACTCCGTTATCCGAGTACCCATGTCAAAAGGTGGGAAACTGGCATGCTCTGAAGGTTCACTGTACCTTGATTCTTCTCCTAGCTATCTCTTCCTGGAAGGTAGTTAATTTTGGAAAAGCACGCAAAGAGAGGAGAAAAGCAGCATGTAAATTCACGGGATTTCCTTTGGGGGAGAGATCCCGCAAGGGAAGGAGGGAACTCTTTTAATAATCTTTGCAGCATTTAATCCCAAGAAAGCGCAATAAAATCAGTGCTTCCACTGAGAGTTGGTAGCGTATTTTTTCTGTAACAAGACCAGTTTTTAGTTTCTTTGTAGTACATTCTGATTAAGACTGTATTGAGTTGACTGAGGAGAGCAAAATCTGGTTTTGACAGATGTTTCCCATGGTCTGAAGAATACAAACACTCCTGCAAGATGACAGACGGCTTGTTTACATAAGAAATCTTTTTTTTTTTTCCTTAATTAAAAAAAAGAAAAACCAACAAAAACACACAAACACAAAGCAACATTCGGATCAGTCATTCTGATCAAGGCAGTGTCAATTATTAGGCTGTAAAGGGAACTGATGACTCAACTTAGGCACAGCACTGCGGCGATCTCCGATTTTCGGTTTCATAACAGGTTCTTTTCAGGAATGCTTTTCATTCATACCTGATGTTTAAATGTGTCTCTGGGAGCGCATATCACTTTGTGATGGGGATGTGAGAGACTGGTGTCAGCGTGCTCCAAGTGGTTGGGCAGAATTTGGGAGGCATTCCTGTAGCTTGGTGGGACGCCCGGTGGGAGAAGGGTCATTTGACCCATCGCATTGTGCACTCGTACCTGCACATCACCAGTGTTGTTACCATGGTAAATTTTATAGATATGTTCACATCAGTAAAAAAAGCACTTTGATTCAGAAAGTGAAATGTTTTTATGAGATCCCGTGCTTAGTAATTCCAGCGAGTGCGCTTGTTAAAGCAGGTGAGTCAGAAATGGAAATGCAAAGCATTTCTCTGAACAGTGGCCGGAAATTAGCTTTGAAAACTGAAACAAAGCCCCAACCGCAGTTTTATCTATTTACCTAACAATTTTAGACCTGTGAAAATCCCTTTGTCTTTGGGACACGTTTCGATTCCTCTCTTGTAGTGCTGGTGCGATCCTTAGGCTGGATGATCCGCCATGTCAGGACTATCTTGGTGTGTCTTAATCTTTTGGTTTAAAAAATTGAGTTCCCTGTTAGTGGCTTCGTTGCCTGTGGTGCTTCCATATTCTGTCCTGGCTTGTGGTGGATGTTGGTGGAAGTATAAGGCAGGATGGGATATTGTAATATCTGAGTTAATGTAATACTGTGGAAGAAAACCAGGGGAATTGAGTGAAGTCACTCAGCTGCTTATTACCCAGTGCATAAGCAGTGTATATATATATAAATGTGGCACATGGGGCTGTCTGACTGCTCTGGCACCAAAACGTCCTCGGTTTGGGGCTGGCTGCTCCCCAGCTTAGCATGGGGAGGCTTCAGTGGTCACAAGCCCCTCAGGACATAGCCCTCCGTCTGTAGGGAGAGGGCAGAAGGGGGTCATGAGTATTTTCAAGTCAGTAGTGGTTGTCTTGCTGAGAAAAAACTTAAAAATCAGCATATTGGGTGATAGATAGCAACATTCTTTTCCTCATCCTGCACCTTTCTTCTCTGCTGACATCTGGGTACCTCTTGCTTATCCTTGAGAGTGAGTCTGGGTGCTTTGGACTTGTCACCCAGCCTCAGATGGCGTAAGGACTGACTGCTTTCCTGGCAGCTGTAGTGTGGTCTGAGGCCCATTAGCGTAAATCATGGTGGAGGAGGACAAAGTAATAGATGTGTTTAAGGGACTTGCAATTCCCACGGCTAGGCTGGTAAAGTAGAGCTCATTTCAAAGAGAAGGCGGTTTGGTGATTTTTCTTAATTACTGTTTACCTAAATAAATAAATAATGCATATTCATGGCTTTAACTAGAGTAAGTCGTGTTGAAATGTTTACCTCTCCCGAGGATAATTATTAAGGGCGGGGTGTGGGGTGCAGCAATTAATAATAAAACATTTAGATGAGATTACAGAATGTTCTGATTGGAATAGTAAACATTATGCTAGAAATAAAAGCAAATATACAAAGCTGTCTTGAATTAAAAAAAATAAACACTATGTCGTCTGAAGAAACATGCTGAACAGAAGCAGTTTGCGTGAAGGGGTCATGCCCTTGGAGCTCTTCAATATCACAGGGAGGCTTCTTCAGTCTAAAAAGCATCCCTGTGGAAGAAAGCCCCTCATTTCCAGTCTGGAAAAAAGATGACACAAATATTGGCATCCACACAGATTAGTGTAGCAGATGTAACACCTGTCAGCATCACTTTGAGGCTGGGGTCCATTGATTCTTAAACCACGCAACAGAGAGTATTTCACCTGCTTACATCAGTAGTAAATAAAACCTTCATTTGCATTGTGAACCTCCTCCCTCCTCATTTTGCACATTCCTTTGAATGAAATTCTTCGCTCAACTGAGAGTTTGAAATTTGGACTCATCCTTTCATATCTTTTGGCTGTGGTTCCTTATCTGGTTAATCAGATCAAAGAGAGCCAGTGATGTGTTCAAAGATTCTTGTGACAGCTGTGTACCATTAGGCTGAATGATTAAAAAACCCCCATAATTGTAGTTTAGCACAGTAAATACAGATTGGTCTTTCAGTTTAACATACGGTAGCAGGCGAACTGAGCCTTTGATAAAAGACCTGCTGCTTTAACCCCACGCAGACAAAGGTGGTTTGCCCCCAGCCCCACCTGCCTGCAGCTATTTTGGGCCAACAGAGGAGTGTGATCGAGCTCTGGGTGTATCTGTCCTGTTGCACTAGGTTGAGGATGAAAAAGAAAATAGAGGATAGGCAGAAAGTAGGTAGGGAGCACCAAGGTAGCCTGTGGGGACCAGTAGCCTCAAAGCTCCTTGTGCAGCTGGGGTGGGCGCCCTTTTCTTATCAAGCTGTCTCTTTGCAAGCTGTCTGGCCTCTCTGGACCATTTCCTAGCTTGGGCATCTTTTGGGGATGAAGGCTTCCAGACCCCCCCACCCAGACCAAATTGGTCGCTTCTAAAGTAGCTTCACAAGTGCTAGGATGCCTGCTGGCACCTACATGCCCGGCGTGCTGCTGGCACATGTCTCCTGGACTCCCTCTCATCTAGAAACTGAAAAGCGGCTTCTCTTTGACTGGAAGTGCGGTCTGACTATTAGATGTGGTGTAGTCCCTGCTTATGTCAATCACTAGTGCAAGTCTCTGGCTGTCTCTGAAACAAAGCAAGATGTCGAGGCACAAGCACTGGCGGATGGGCTGTCTTGTTCCCAGCACAGGTGGAGGGAATGTCCCGTTTATTTTGGTCCTTGTGAGGCATCTTCCCAGCTGGTTCTTTCTGGCTGGTAAATTACCTCAGCCACGTTTTGTTACTCACTTCAATGGATAAACCTTTTTCCTGACCCATCTGCCTGCTCTGCAGGATCTGTGAATGGTGTCTGTATCCCAGAAGATAAGGGTGCTAATGGTGGCACAAGGTGTCCTGTTGGTCCATCTCCCCTGTAGCAGAGGGGTGTGGTTTTTTAAACATGGTGCATTTTTCCCCATAAAAAGTATCTTTCTGGGCTACAGACAAGATTTCTGTGGAGCAGAAATACCCATTTCCATCTTCACCTCCTTTCCCTAAGGGTTTCTGGGAGTTTCAGCTACACGCCTTCTGGCAAAGCCAGCAGCAGCAAGGCAGGCAGAGCCTCGCGTGGGGTTTTGCAGGTTGAGAACATGTTGCACACACAGAGTGCACAGCACAGTAAACCTGATGTCAGCTCACAACTAATTATCTGTATAAAAATTCCCCTGCTCTCTGTTTTGCCGTTAGAGGCTCACTGGTAAGATTTATGACTCTGGCTAAAATGAAGTACCATTTCCTTTTTCTCAGCATTACTGTGCGTGGCCTCTCTGGCTTTTCTTGTTAAACAGACCTGAGTTCACCCAAGAGGGAACATATTTTTGAAGCTCTTTCCCATCACCATTCTGCCGTTCTCTTTTTATATTTTTAACAACCACTGAAGGGTACCCACAAAACAATTTCAGGTCTTTTGGCTTTCCCCTGCTTGGAGTGAGGGTGGAGACAGAGAAGTTAAGAGGCAGGTCCTTCATGGGAGATGCAGCACTTGCCCGCTTTCATCCCTACCGCAGTTTGCACAGGCTTATGGTGGATGTGTACATCCATCAACATGGGCTCCCTCTTCATAGTTTGGTGAGCAGGTATTGCATCCAGAATTTATATGAGCTAAAGGATAATTTCCTCACTTCATGCTGTAATGTAGGGGACCAGCTGTACAGCTGGAGAAAAACTGTTTCTCCTGCCCTTGTGTTGCACATGTATGTCCTCATTTCACAGGCTGATGAAAATGAGACCACTGACTGAACTTGCAGAACTTCCAAATGTGTGGCTGTCTTCATCCTAAATCACCTTAAAATTAGTTTGTGTGACATTGTAAGACAGTTGGGTTTTTTTTCTGAGTACAGAGGAGAAAAAAGGGAGCAATATTGAGCTGCTGCCATCTCTTCCCAGTTGCAGTTAGACATAGTTATTTTTGTATTAGAGCTTGGAGGAAAACCGGTAGAGATGCCAGATAAACCTTCCCAAAACAAACATTTGTGTTAATACTTAAATATTGTTCATCTTTTGCGGCATTTACTTATCTGTTTCCCACATGCTGAACCTTATGGGAAGTTTTTGTGGTTGACTGTGGCCTGTTCTTTCGTTCTGTATGTTAACTGTTTTCTCAATTTGCAATTTTTAAAAGAAATCAGCAGTAAAAGTCTGACTGTGATAATCATTCAACATGGGAACATCTTTTTTGCATGGCAGGGGTGTGTTTTTGTGAGTCACTTGTGTTGGGTTGGGAGTCCTGGAGCATTAACCCAGTGAGCTGTGTCATTTCATGATGACCTGGGAAGCATCCTTATCCGAGAGAGCCAGCACTGGCTAGTCCGGGATCATCTTCCAGTATGCCAGACTAAGGGACAGCAGTTTCATCCTCATCACTCATTTTCTCCTGTTTGCATGTGTGTTAACCATAATTTCCAGCCCTTAAGGGGAAATAAGCTAGGTATCTGAATTTTCATCAGATCTGACACAAAGTATTAGGCTGTGGCTTTTTCTGTCTATTGGTTTTACTGCACAGGACATAAATATTCAACTCATGTCATCTGATAAGGTTGCTGGGGAGGGGGTTTTTCTCACAGAATGTATTAACTTTCCTTTCACACCTAGCCATTCTTTCATGAGTCATAACCCCAAGATAAAATATTTTCAGTGGTGGCTTTAAGTCAAGTATATTCCAATGAGAAAACCATTCAGGATTTACATAAAAGGATTCACAAGTTCCTGTGGCAATACTCTTGAACTACAGCCTTATGCCTCTCCTAGCCCTGCCTGGTTGATGTGTCACAGACCTAACTGCAACCAGAGGACAAAGAGGCATGAAAAATTCTCCATATGCACATTCCCCAGCTTCTCTGAAGGTTTTCTGTTTAAGCCTCGTTGGTTTTGTTAAGTGTAGCTGGTAAAAATCCAGTTTGCAGACTCCAGAGCACTCCCCTGGCCAGCACAGGGCAGCAGCAGCTGCCTCCCCCTGCAGCCAGCCAGCCAGCAATGGTTGTCTTTATGGTTCTCCTGGTGACTTAAGTCATCGTTTCTAGCCAGAGTGATTCCTCACATAGTTTTGCCATTATCTGAGGAAACGGCTCAGTCTCATCTCCTCTGACTGTTGACACAGCTCACCCAGATAGGGATGCACTGCAGAGCTGGTCCTCGCAGCCCTGCGATGGGTGGGTACCTCCCTAGTTCTGGTCCACACCTCCTTGGTTGTGTTCGTTTTCAGCATCCCACCTCTGGGCACTGGGGAAGAAGCTGCTGTGCCCTTCTGACTCCTGTTTTGGCTGCCCCTGGTTAAAAAATGCATGTGGGAACAAGCAGGAGTGATGGATGAGCATGTTCTTTCCCTTTGGAAGAACTACACAGGTTATTATGAGGAAATTAAATGCACTGAGGATGAAACAGACCATGTGTCTTTTGTGACATAGGTATCGATATCATCTTGGGTTTAATTTTCAGATTTCAGGGAGAGATCATGCACTAGACGTCAGGAACACTGCAAATGCCTTCTCAGCCTCAGGCGACCCTTCAAGCTACAAATGTTCCAATGAAGCTATTTCAACCAGAAAGAAATTACACACAAAACGTAAAGAAAACATGTTTGCTAATCTGTGATGGCATTGCATTTAACAAAGTGGGATCCTTGACTTCACTGGGATCAATTTCTGCACATATTTGTGTAAGTAGCATCATTGCGCTCCACCAAGTGAGGCACTGCTTCAGAAAACACCAGCTCTGTTTGCACACCTGTGCTCACCTCTCCTGGCTCGCAGGTGCACGGCATTCCTTAAATATTTTTCCTCCTGTCCACATCTGAGAGAAGCTCACCAATTTGTCTCTTTATGTGGTTCGTTTTACTTAGCCCTCATTTTACCCACCCGTGCTGAACATCAGGGAAAACAACCCACTATGTTGCACTTGTGTATTTGTTGCTCACTCCCTCATGGCCCACCCAGCATCTCCAGTTTTCTTGAGCACGACTACAGGATTTTCTGTGTCTGAAACATCTTTCACGATAAGTGGGGTAGTACCCAGGTATATGCATCATGCCCTTCTCAATTCACCTTTCTTGCTTTGTTCATTGCAAACAGAAGAACTTGCCACTTTTCCTCCTCTTAAGCATTAAAACCCTATTAAAAAGAAAATGTTTTTTTTGAACACTCTCTCTGTATAACAGAGATCCAAACTGGAAAGTGTTTTATTGAAGCAAATGGTTTTTCAACTTCATGCATTCTTCTGCCAGTTAGAGTGTCTGGTGTGTCTTCCTTTTTACACTTCCATTCCTCAGTGCTAATTTCAGCTGCCAGGCAGTACTAGAAGCCATCAGAAAGGGGGAGAAAAAAGGTAATCTGGTTCAAAAATGTACAAGAGATTATTAAACAATATAAGTTTAAAAAAAAATCAAACAGATTTACAAAGTCCGGTTTGAAGTATTATTATTTTTCTAGATTTCTTTGCAACCTGTTAAGGCGGATGCTTCTTTTTAGAATAAATATAAGGTTTTCTTGCAACCTCCAAGACTCCAGGAGCTGAGTCTTCAAGCTGGTGTAGGACAGTGATTTTGTGGCCTCCCATGACCCTGTAACTGATGGCCCACATGTGCAGGTCTGTGCTGAGAGCTGAGACCTTGATGTGAGCAAGCTTTGGAGCAGAGAATGCATCTTTCCCTGCCTGAGATCCAGCTCTTCCCGATGCTGTAAACCTGGCTGATCAGCGTGTTAAACTGCTGACATTTCTCTTCAGTAGGTGCACCTATTAGCTCTTCATATTAACTCAGTTTTTATGTATTCCTGTAAGTTTGCAGCTGTAGTAACAGTTTTGCCTTTAATAATTTGCCTGCTTCGGGAAAAGTCTTTTGTCGAATGGAAAGCATGAAGAAGGCCTCGTGCTGAGCGTAGGCGGGGGTTAGGTTTCATTCTACCCTAAGCTGACCCCTGGGTAGAGAGATTCCTGCTTTAGTCTTTTAGATCATGTGTAAAACCTGATGCTGGCTGGATCATCCCGCATAGGGCAAGAATATCTGGGGAACATGGGGAGAGGTATGGAGTGAGACATTTGCAGAAGGGAATGAAATGTTTGGGATGGAGCCTCATGCTTTCTACAGCAGTGAACATCAATCAGACCTTCTCAGAAAAGCTTCAGTGGTGCTGAAAGTCTTCTTTTCCCTCCCCATGCCCCTTTTTTTTTCTTGTTTCCCTATTCCCAACTTCTGTTTATTCTCTTTTTCTTCTGATACGTTGTGGCAAGTGCAATTTTTGCTCAGGAAACTAACTTATCCTTGAAAACAAAGAGCCTTCCCTGGTTTTAGTCCTTTGGCCATTGAGTAAGCAACAGTTATTTTTGTTCTCCCAGTGATTTATGACTGAACAGATTTAGAGTTTATATTTTAAGGTTTATAGGCAATTTAGATAATGTATATTTGGGACCATAAATATTTGGTACTCTTATAGTCTGTCAATGAATGTTATGCCTGTTGGAGAAAACTGTATAAACTGAAGAAATACAAGCATTGTGTTCCTAGCATAGCCTCATGATTCTTTTAAAGTACCAAATTAGGTAATCCTAAAGGTAGCAAGAGTTTGAGCATCTGTTGGTAAACCATCTAGGAGGGTGCCATCCAGAGGAAATAACCTACTTTTCATAAGTGAACCAATTCTCTGCAAAACTTGGGGTAAAGTGCAGTAGGATCAGTGCTCAGAAAATACTGAACTTTTTTTACCAGGAACAGCATACTTTGGAAAATAACCACCAAATCTCTCTTATTTTCACTGCATTTTGTTATTTTTTTCACTTCTTTATGGAGTCATAAACAGGCATTAGTCGTAAATAGACATAGTAGACATCTCTTGGGAAACCAGATTTTTTACTGAAGAGTTAATTTTGCAAGTTTTTAAAAAATAAGAGGTGTTTTTAAAAAATCTAAACTTTAGGGGTTTATTTTCCTCTTTCTCACCTCCCCCTTTATCTAGCTTTAGTGTGTGGTAATTCTGTAGACACAGCCTTTGCAGTGATCCTGTGAAGATAGATACATGCCACTGCTTGTAGTGCTGCTGTCCCCTTCTGTTCAAAAGAAAACCGTCTTCCTTTCTGCTCCCAGTTGCCAACTTTACTCAAGTAAATAGTAGTTAAGCATTCCAATGTATTTTCCAGGAAAACAGTAGAGTGTTGGGCACTGGCAACTTGAAAACCTCAACTTGAGAACCCCTGTAGCTTGAAGCTAATTACTTCTCCTTCCACAAGTATTTCCTCTCCAACCACTTCAGAGTGTGACCGCATCCTTGATAGATGGGGAAGCCTTTTCCGGAGTCCGGGATTGGGACTGTGTGCGCTGTGGGATCTGATCTGTGTGGTGATGCTGGGATTTGGGTGCTGGGGGTTTCACCCCACCTCCTCCAGCCCCCTGGCCCCAGCCCTGCTCTCACCAGCCTTCCCCATCCTGGAGTGCCTCCCCTCCAGGGACTGAGCCCCTTGCACAGAGGTGACAGCACAGTGAATTTCCTGTGGGCAGATGAACATTGTATTCTCTCTCCAGTTTTCTTTTGACATGGACTGGTATGACAGGTAGCTTTGCTTCAGGGTGGCTGCAGGATTATGGCACACGTGTCAACCCAGGGATACCAAACTATGCTGATGGTGGTTCTTCTCTGAAGCTCCCCAGAGTAAAGGAGAAACAAAGGAACAAATTTCATGTTCCCAAGTTTAATTCCTTGATGAAAACAATGCAAAGCTTTGACAAAAGCCAGTATTAATTATTATTTAAAGCCTACTAGATAAATTTGCTGGTTTTGTTGGAACTCCTTTCCGGTGTGATGTGCAGTTTCATAGAACCACAGGGTGGTTCAGGTTGAGCTTTAAAGCTAATCTGGTTCCAACCCATCTGCCATGGGCAGGGACAGCTATCACTAGACCAGGTTGCTCAAAGGCGCATCCAGCCTTGACCTAGAACACTTCCAGGGATGGAGCATCCACAGTTTCTCTGTGCACCCTGCTCCAGTGCCTCACCACTATCACAGTAAAGAATGCCTTAGTATGTATGCATAAGTATGCACATACCTGTGGTATGATCTGGTAAAATAATCACAGAAGTGTTAGTTTATCTGCTCAACAATTCTTCTCAGGGGCCTCGTACTATACAAATGCAAGGAAAACATGGTCTTTGGAAGGCATCTACAGCTTAAAGCTTGGAGAAAGTATGAAATGGGTATAAAGTAATTGTCATGCTTGGCATAAAGACCTTCTGTATTTAAGAAAAAAGACACCCCAACTTTTTTTTTAGAATTAGAAGGAAAAAACAAAAAGCTTTTTGTGAAGATTCAGTGCTTCATTTTTTTTTAATTCTTGCCTTTATTTCATTTTAGGTTGCTACAACTGAGTTGTCAGAACACTGCCATACAGAACTTTGGAGGGTCACTTCTTAATGGATTGCTGCAGCCTCTTAATTTCTCCATTGATCCTGTTCCCTGCATCGTGAGAACATTTTAGCCAGCACAGAACCTAGAAAAGTTACATGTAAGTCATGATTCCAATTCCTTTCTATTTAAAGAAAAAATGAAAGAAAAAAAGGAAAAAAAAAGATCTCAAAGTTCTCAGGGAGGCAAGGTGGAGGCAGTAAATATCACACTTTAGAAAAACACTGTAAAAGCTGTAATTCAACTGCAAACATTAGGTGGTGAATAAATTGTTATTGAAGTAGTTACTTGCTTTTTTAACCTAAATAGTGATTGTCATTTTGATGGCTTTTCTAAGTGTTCTGCTACTACAGTAAACCCTAGTGAGAAGTACTTAAAATAGCTCTGTTCGCCCCACTGCTCTAACTGCGCTTTGTTTTTCTCTGCAACTGGCTACGTGTGTCTACACTTACCTTGGTGTGCTCTGCCAGAGCTGCACACGCTCCGTGTGAGTTTGGAGGCCATCACCTGCCCAACAGGACTGCAGGCACCCTTCTATTTCTCCCATGATAAAATCCATATCCTCCTCCTTTCGTGTTCCTGGAATATTTCCCTTGGAGGGGCCCTGGTGCTGCTTCGTTCTTCAGCCTGCTGCCCCAAAAGGCTCTGTAAGCATCAATATTATCTTCATGGCTACCTCCAGCTCCTTCCAGGTGGGATTAAGTGCTCCACCTGACTGTGGGAGGGTAAAGAAAGCCGTGCACTCATCTACTAGGGACAGATTGAGGGGACCCCTTCCTATCTTCTCAGCCTGGGTAGCAGTTCCCAGTGTTTGTCGTGCTTTGATTTTTCTCCCAAGATGGGGAGCAGCTTATGGTCCTGTGCACATATTTCATCCCTGATCCCACAAGGGCTGAGTCTTCCTCTGAAACATTCCATAGCACAGCCTGGCATAGAATCAGTGGGGAAAAGTTGGTTTGACCCTTTGGAGTCTGTCAGCAGTTCTAACACTCATTCTGTGTTCTGAGGTAGAAGAAGCTTCTGGACCATTATAAGGATGGCATGGATGTGGTGGTCTGTGCTCTGTGGAGGGCGGGACACCCCAGAGCTGACAAGTTTGGGAAAAGGCTTGAGCACAACTTAATTTCATTAATTTTTAAAACCAAACCAAATCTTTGTGGTTAAGAGGTTTTTGTATTTGAGATGGTGGTATAGAGCAGCTTGACAAAAGGAGGTAATAGAAAATTGTGGTTCAGAGTGTGGCACTGTGCATGTTACTGCCCTTGTTTGTTCGCTGCAGTAACAAATGCACATGATGCAGTTTAATCAGAACAGGTCAGTGAAGCAGACCACAGCACTCCTTACTGGTCAGTTTTTCTTGAATGCTTACTAACACCATTTTTAATCTTAGAAACTAATCTGTAATACTACTGCTAAAAAAATATAAGTGTTTTGCAACCAAAGCATTTACATTAGAAATATACCTTTATTTCAAGTACTTTATTTGCTCATGTGACACTAAAAGACTTATTTAAAACAAGAAAAGTCTATTGCAAAAGGAGGACAGTGTTCTTTAATGCATATGGAAATTCAGTTTTTAAAGAGAGGAATTTTTTTTTTCTGGTGTGATGAGTATCAGCAAAAACAATGGTGAAGTCATATGCAGTGGAGCAAGTCTGGATGGTAACAGAATTCACTGTCAAAGAGGCCTTACAAGGTGTGAGTTTGATTTCGTTTTCCAAAAAAAGGGAGAGTGTTGCCATTTCCTTGGGGGTTTGGCATTATCTGGTTCAGTTATTAATCAAATCCCCCTTAGCAGGAATCGTCTGACTACAGGAAAATTTTGGATCTGGCTTGAAATTTGTTTTCAGTGCTTGTCTTAAGGGAAGAAGACTTGATATGAGTTGTAACAGCTAGGCAGGCAGAAAAAGCTTGTTTTTCATTAGTCCTACTTAGCACTTCTCCCATGAGGTTCGGAAGCCTTATTCACAATTTTTTGCAGGCTTTTCTCATGATGTTTGAAAAGCTTATCATTAGGCATCTTGCAAATTCACTATTAAAAACACTTCCAGAGGAACTAACTTCAAAAATATCATCCTTGTTGAGGGACTTGAAAAAGCAGACAGAAATAGGAAAAAAATCCTCTCTCGTTCCAAGAAGTGCATAGGAAGTTTTGTCTTGCTTCTTGTTGTGCTACATATAATCACGTCTCCTTTTCAAGGAACAAAATCAGGTCTGAGGACCAAATGAACTTGAAAACCAGTGTGAGGATATAGGAACCATCATCAAATATGTGCTTTTCCATTTTTTTCTTTCTTCTTTCTCTTTTAACTATGGTTATGTGCTTGAGCTATAAATCATTTTTAAAGCATGGTGTGTACTCTAGCTCCTAGAAAACCCATGCATCATCTCACAGGCTGTTGGCTGGGGTTGCACCCATCGTGTGTGCAGATCCACGCCGGCACAGGTAGACATGAGGGCAAGCTGCCCGTTGCTTATTTGATTTCTGTGTTTCCCACTGTCTGGCTGGTTTTGATGACAGACTCTGCTTGTAACAATTACCTTGTTATAGCAATTTCCATAGAAAGAAGAGGACTTTCACTTGTTAATTAGCCCTGCTGGAAAGGGCCATTGCACAAGGTTGACCCAGCTGTAACAACTGCGTTCTTGTTGCTTTTCCCAGGCTTCCCCTCCTTGCATTTATTATTTCGTTTTTATAATACCACTAGGATGCTGATTGATAAAACCTCCGTAGAAATAGTACTTACTGACGTGTGAGTTCAAAGCAGAAAGTCCCTTGCTTGTTCTGAGGGAGCATATTGCAAAAACTCTGTTATGGTGCATGTGCCAAGATAGTAAAAAAAAAAACCATTTCTGCAGGTTCTCTGGGAATTAATCCTGGGTAGGTTAGACTGAGTGTACTGTAATGTGGGAGTACAGCAGTTGGGGAGAAGCTGTGCTCTCTGCTGAGAGGCTCTCTCCGCTTGTTAACCCAAACAGTCACAAATGACAGAGAATGTACAGAGCTGTGCCTTGCAGCAGCTGCTGAGGCAGGGCTCCTGGCATCCTGCAGGAGACAGGCGACTATTCCTAGCAGTGTCCATACTCTGCTCACATTTCCTGCTTTGTTTTAGCCCTGTGTGTTTTCCTTTAAAAGCAGCAAAAATAACATCCCAGTCAATGTCCTTCTGCATCTCATAAAAAGACCAGATTTGTACTGCTTGTCCAATGCTGTGAATTCAGCAAGGGCCTATAAGTGCTTTACACAGGATAAAAAAATAAGTCAACCCAAAACTCAGAAACTTCTGTACAGAAATTTCGTATTTGCTAGGTATGAGTTCTTCAGAGTATTTAAAAAAATTTTTAGAAAGATTTCTTGAGATCTGTCCTATGTCTATCTCTAGGCAGACGTAAATAATGTAAATTTTAAATATGCAGATATTGGTGGTTAAATGTCTGTCACCCGCCTACCACCACAGCCTGGGAAAAATGTATCTTTTTTTAAATCTGCACTTAAAGGTCAGATAACTTGACAGAATTCAGAAAGAAAGCAGATTTCTGAAGGCAAAACTGCATCACTTTGGATATTGACTTACTAAACATTCCTAACTATCAGTACCAAATCCTCTTGCCAAGTGCCATGACCAGTGAGGACATTGGCAGGTTTATCTTACTGGATGAGAGATGTGGCCAGGTCTGTATTTCATAATTTTTCTGGTACATTTTCCTGTTGGAGTGCTGTTTTCAACAGGGGTGAAAGGCACTTTGTCACCCATTTCATGGTACTGGCGTGTCAGGACCCTGTACCTTGTGCCACCAGCGTGTGGAGTGTCTCCTGCCCCGGGGACCTTCACAGCCTCCCATGGCATCCTGTCCACGGACCACTGCCAGCAGCACTGTCACTCCCTCAATGTGATCAGGTGCTTCTCGGCACCATCGGTGCCTCTGTTCCTCAACCAGGCTGCACTCCCAGCCTGAGTGGCCAGGGACAGCTTTTCATACAAATACATCTGTTGACTAAATATCATTTTATTTATATGTGCAGATGTGTGTGTATATATAAAAATGAAACATATATATTTACAAAAGTTATATGTATATATNCAAGAATCCCGGTGTTGGAGGCATCCCCGTCTGGGCACACCCGATGACCGCGGGCTGTGTGGCTGGGAGGAGCGTTCTGCTCGTGTTTAGCTGGTGACAGCGGCCGAGGACAGCGGTGTTTGTTGCAGTGTACTGTACCATATGAACCCGAATTACTCCGACACCTCTCGCCTTGTTGCCATTGACCACAGGTTTGTTTGTTCGTCACCCCAGCGGTGCCACGGGCTGCGTGGGCGCGCGGCATCATTGATCTGTTTACTCGGCGTTTCCCGTGTGGCCGCCGTGTTGTGGCAAGGACTTTTATTTTTTGCTGTGGCAGGTGACAGCACGGGTGTGTGTGTGTGTACCAGCCCAAGAGACTGAGTCACAGCCCTCCCTCTGCCCAGGGCCAGTGGCACTTCCCCTTTCCTGGTGAGGTGAAATGCCGACCCATTTCCACAGGACATCTTACCAGCCTGTGCATTGCTTTATTTTTTTTCTCCACAGAAAAACCTGAGAGATGGTGACGGCAAGACCAACTTTCTCTGTAACCAGTGAAAAGTAAAATCCATCTCACCACATCAGTTTTGTTTTCACTGCTGGCTCAACCTCTCCTCTCCCTCTGGCAGAGCCCTGCACAGTCATTCAGTGCCCAGCTTGGGGGTGGTGTGGTTGTTAGCTCAGTGGTGTATGACCCATTTATTTTCATAATACTTAGATACCCGCACTTCTGCGGCGTTCAGCACACAGGTCCTGCGACCTAAATCCTCGGCAGAAAAGCACACACCTGATTTCAGCAGCGTGCGTGGAGAGCAGCCGACTCTGCCCTTGCCTTGTCAGGAGCTGCAGGAAGGTGATGCGCTTTTGGGTCTAGGGGGCAATTGATAAGCAAGGGCAGGTAAAGGTACATTTTTCTGGAGCCAGCACTTGGTCTTCGATCATTTAGTTAAATATTGATTGCTATCTGGTAGGGCATGTTTCCTGTTACGATTTACAAAGAGTTGAGACGTAAAAGCGTTATATTGGATTATTTTCTTGCTATAATAACCCTCATGTTCAGCGACAGCAAGATGATTAATGGCATCTCATCATCTCCAGACATGGCATCACCCTCCTGTTGGGTCTGGCCTTAAAATGGACATTTTTTCCTTTAACTCTTTTTTACTTAGTTAGTAAAGTTTTCTGCAGGTTTTCTGCAGGTTTTCAGATGATAAATCGGTTCACGCTTGTATTACTTTCTGTAAATGGAAAGAATCAGGCATAGGACATACAGGAGAGTAAACTGGCATCGTAGTAGACCTGAGAGTTTTAGGTATAAAATTAAAGAGTAATTTGCAGAGTGACTTGAAGTAAAGTGGATTTAAACACAATGAAATCATCCTTGACAGCAATTTGTTTGAAGTTCTTCTACTGTTATGAGTGTAAAGGGATTTTTTTTTTAATTGCCAGTTTCTGGGTAGAGTATTCAGCATAATTTCTCACAGGTAAGTGAAGCATTAACTCCTTGTACCTCAGTAGTTTGGGCAGTGGGGGAAGAAACTGAGAGTTAGGGGGAAGCACCTTCTCTACTTCATCATTTGAAAACAGTCAGTGGTCAGATAACTTAGAGAAGGACTTTACCAGGGACACTGGTACTGGGAAAAATGTATGAAAATACAACAGAATCCTGGACGGTAGATACGCACAGCATGTGAAAAGTTGTCTTCAAAGTTTCACAGAATATAATGGCACACTAGATATAAACCGGAAAAAAGTAACAGCAACTAGGTAGTTTGCATCCCTTGTTAAGATGAGCCATGAGTTTTGGGGTTTTTGCATTTATATACTTTTGCTGTAGGTGTTGGAAGTGTGGGTGGCCACGAAAAAGCAGTGGTTACAATAAGATTTTCCATTTATTGCCCTTTGTGTACAACTAAAAATAAGATTCAAATGTTTCAGCATTTGTGGAGCAAACATAATATTTCTCTTAGCTCTGATGACTGGCTTGCCTGCAGCTTCGGCTCTGTCTGGTGGGTGAGTCCTAGGTTTTAATGCTTGTAAATGGGTCTGTGTTGGAAGGAGAGTCAGAGCTTACTTGTGGTGTGGTCTGGCTGTGTTAATTCATCAACTTCTTACTGGAAAAAAAAAGAAAAAGTAGTTAGGCTTAGTACATAAGTAAAAGGTGGTGATGAAAGAATTTTGGAAGCAGAATTGTTCTGCTGTCTGGAAAAAGCAGCTTTGGAGAGGACTGAAAGATCTTTAAAGTCAAAACTTTCAAAACTTCACTGGTGTACCTTGAATTGTTGATCCAGAATTTCATCTTCTGGCAAAGAAAAAGCGAAGGAGAAAAAAAGAAGGAAATCTATACAGATCTGCTGAGCTTGAGAAACAAATTCTCAGGGTTAACTTTTGGCAGATAAAATCCTTTTGGTTTGCTTTTTAGGGTAACTATTGAAATACGCTGTCTGATGCTTTTCCAGGTAGTTGCACTGGTTAGGAATCCACTAAACCAGTTGCAGTATCTTGAACTACTAAATGTGTTCTGACCACATTAATTGATATGTCAGCTCGTGGCCAAGAGAAACATTAAAGAGAGATGTCAGTATATGCAGGGAAATTCATAGTTTCGTGGTGTCAGTTTTGGTGCTGTCCCAGCTTCACTCATTAGTAGCTGTGGCATTTCCAGAGAATGAGTGTGCCTGTGCATGTCAGGCGTCTTGGTCTGATGTCATTCCTGTGATGGATGAGAGGAGAGAGCATCTATCCAAGAGCTGCAGGACCAGAGGTAGAGGCTGAAAACTTGCTTTTTGCTGTGTGGCAGCTTAAGCATCACTGCTTTCTTCTCGCTTCATGACCTTCCCAGCTTTGCCAGGCTTGGCGGGGTAGCAGAGGTGTCGGTCTTGAAAATCGGGCTTTGTAAGACAATAGGTTTTCACTCTGACTAACACCACGTGGTGAGGAGGATGTGGGGTGCTGGGGGCACTTAGAAGCACATGCGCTTGTTCCATGGACTAGTCACGCTGTCAATGGTGAGTCTTTCATTAGGCAATATGAAATCCCTTTAAATTATCTTGGTGTAGTCCTCCCTCTCTTCCTAGGAGGGCTCAGTGCCTGTTATTCCTGCCTTACTTTTGCCTTTTTGCTGAAATGTGCCTTTCTGCTTTTACATCTGTGCCTGCGTGTTAGACCGGCTCTCGCCTTGATACAAAGTACAAATGGCAAGAGAGCTGATGCAGTAATCAAGACTTCAAATATTTCAGATGGGAATGGGCAAAACTTCAGCAATTATTAGTTTCCCCCACAGTGGTTGCTGCAGGGAATTACATTACCTCTGTTATAATCACCTGCGTGTCTCAGTCCTGTAGGTGCCCAGATGCTGACAAGGGGCTTAATCATTTGCTGTAATATTTTTCTGTGGAATCTTCCCTTTTTCGGTACAGTTGTAGAGGTGGTTTTTTTCTCCCCACCCACCCTTCCTTTTCTACTGCTGTGCCTGCTGCAGGTGAGTTCAAACCTGATGGTTTTGAAGATAATCACAGGAGAGAGTGCAACACGTGCGTCATGTGGCAGCGGCACTCCTGCTGCTGCGCTTTCCAGCCGGATGAGACGTGCTGGACTCTTCCAGGGGTATTGCCACACGGGCTATTTTTAGAGATGGCACATAGGGCGCATTGTGCAACTATCAGTACCCACTGCTGTGCTCTTCATTTTTTTCCCTTGTATGGTGATGAGGTTTTTAAGGTGTTTGCCTTTCTCTTGAAGAGGTAGAAGGATCTCTTTTTTTATTTTTTTAACTACTTGTAGAGCTGCTTTAGGGAATCTGTGAAGTTGTGTTTTCTGTACACAGTTTGAACAGTCCTACATGTGGCCGCTCAATTGGGATTAGTGTAAGTGACACAAACAATGTGGTTGAGATTTTCAGCTGAAGACCTCTAGCAACCTTTTGGGTTGCAGAGCAGAACTGCTACCTTGGGAAACCCCCAGCTTGTTTTTGTTGTTTTTCTTTTTAACTTTACCACAGAAAACAAGCTGTACTCGGGTGTTTTTGCAGTTGTCATAAGCTCTTTCTGTGGCTGTCAGCTTCTGGAGTCCTTTGAACAGCCACCTCACGCTGTACGGGAGGTCCTGTGAGGCGGGGACAGCAGCTGATGCTTTGGGGTATGGTGCAGTCTCACAGTGGGAGCAGAGCTGGACACAGCAGTGGGCTGGTGGCTCCTACCCATCGCTGCTGGAGGAGCAGGGCTGGCCAGTCAGAGGCTCCTTATTGCATTGCTCGAATAATGCAAAAAACATTAGCAATGGAGATTTGCTGTAATGGTGTATTTTAAGTGCGTCTCTGCTCTGCCAGCTTCACTTTTAATGCACTCGGTTAAGGAATGCTTTGGAGGTTGCTGCTAATGGATGAATCTCCCAGAAAATTGGGATTTTGAAATAAGATTGACACTTTGGAGTGAGAAATATAAATCTAATGAGAGTATTTCAGCAGAGGTTTGTAATTAGGAATGAATGGAGGGAATTTGTACGCGCAGTCTGCAGAAGGGCACAATGGAAGGTGAAATTGCACCCTCTGCGCTGAATGAGGGATGAAAGCCAATGTATCAGTGTCATGGCATGACAGTGTAGAGTATAAATGATACTGTCACTGAGTGCTGCAGAAGGTATCAAGGGAATTCCACTCCAGTAAATTACATTACTTAGACAGACCTGAAGGCATTGTGTCGGAATGATTGGAGGGAAAAAAGGTTGTCAGCACAAAGCAGAAGATATTACAGAACAACTGGCTGCAGGCTTGGAAAGCGGTGTTTTTCTGATGTTTACCATGCAAAGCTTTTCAGATGCTATTTAAATTTATTTTTGGTTGAATTAGAAATGTATCGATGAAGCAAAAGTATTTTTGAGATGGTGTTTGGAGTGGATACCAGTCTGCAGCAAAAGGTGTGAGCATGCACAGGTCCCATTTTTCCATTAGGAATTGGGACTCCTTCAGACTTGAGAAAAATCTAACCATGTGTTCCCAGCTCAAGAAGTGGTTTTTAATGCGTTGCTTCATTTCACTGAGGACTTCCTTTTTGGCCTGGATTTTGCTTATAGGGTAATTCTAGCATAGATTTGTGGGGAGAGGTGGGTTGTTACTGTTTTCACTAGCAGTGAGGGGCTGGACTGTGGTGAGCAGCAGCAGATCACAGGACACAAACTTTAAGGTCTCATTTAGAGGCATGGTGAGGTCCGTGAGGCAGGCAGGTAGGAGCATGATGTCATGCTGAAAATGCAGCAAAAATCCAGAGACTTACCCTTTCAGCATGTATGCACTAATGCATCACAGTGTGTTCCTCACACTGTTCTGCTTTTTGCTCACCAAACCCCACTGCTAATGCCAGTCCCAGCCACAGTGATGGTGTTGAGTGGAATAGTTATTTCCCACAATTTTATTCTCTGTAACAACCTACTACATCCACCCGCACAGGGACAGTACCTTAGAGATGGGGTTTAACTGCTTCTCTGTCTCTGACCTCACACACAGACAACACCTACAAGCTCCTGTAATTTCCTAGTTTGCTCATGGGTGAGACAGCCCAGCTCCCACAGTTCTCCCAAACTGCTGCTTGATGATAAAACATCTGTTCCCCAAAGATGCTGCATTTCATCCTGTGGCACGTAATAAGCTCTGCTTGTCTTGGGGCTTCTTGTAAAACTTTAACAGTCTTTGTCCTTCTTAAAAACATATTTTCCCACTTGTCTACTCATAAAAAAACATCACTGAGAGTACATGCTATAAGTAATGATAAGGGAGCAGGCTTCATTCCTCCTCTCCAAAACTTAATTTTTGGCAAAGCCCACACAAGGCAGGAGGATGGACATGCAACACAGTTTCAGCAGTCGATAGAACAGGCTTCTTCATGTGGAAATGGTGATTCAAGTTGGGGGAGCATTAACCAGGAAATGTGGCCAAACTGAAGGACGCTGACTCTGGGAAGGTAGCAGTTCCAATGCTCCCCGGGAAAGGATCCAGCCCCTACAGCCTGTAGCTGGAAACCAAAGCATCAAACCCACAGACTTTGTGGAAAAGCAGTCAGGCAGGCATCTGTGGAAAAGAAGATGCCCTGTGTGGGATGGGATTCAATAGCAGAGCAGTTTAGTAGTGGGTCCTGATCATAGCCAAAGGTGAGTGGGAGGAAGCAAAGTGCAATTTCTGTCTATACCTCCCGCATTAGAACCGGGTTGGAGTGGTCAAGGGTGTAGGACTGTGTCTGTCTGTCTGTCTGGATACAAAAGGGAGTTCAGACATTAGAGATGTAAAGCTTGTCCTTAGACCATCACTGTCATGGGAAACTACTGTGCCTGCTTAAGCGCTTGTTCATAGTAGTATTAAAAATCTGCTGTCACTCACTTCTCCTGTGGTATTTTGTGTCAAAAACTGGCATTTTGACACATCTGGTTTTTTGCATGTTGGGAAAGCAAATGCTTTTTTCTTATATTTAGTGTTACTCCTGCGGTCATGATCAAACTGTGTTTTCAAAATGAGGTGCTTTGTAGTCATCCATCAATCCACAGAAAGTCCATTAGTTCTCACAGCCCTAGCTACTCATACGAGGCTTTTTTCCTCTTCCCATGTTTGGTCCTGCAGCATGAATGCCTATAACCAGCACCTGTGAAGTCACCAGGGCCACTCGGGGGAGTGATAGGTGCAAAACTGGACTTTAAATGCTGCAAAGTACTGTGATTGCAAGAGTGGGATCGAGCAGGAAAAGGAATGACCAAACTATGCGCTAGGGAAGACTGGGAGACTAACCAGTATTGCTTTAACTGAGAGAGATATTGAGCCTGCTCAGTCAGATCGGTATCCCCTGGCAAATGTATTTTGTTGTGTAAATGGCTCCCTGAGGTCCCAGAAGACTATCTCTATCTCTTCCTATCTTGTACAGTGGATTTCTAAATAATCAATCTTGGTGCAGGAAAGCTGTGGTTTAGTAAGTGTAGCTTGCTAACGAGTCAGTGGTTTAATCTTAATTCTCACTCCTCGTGCTTTTGATAACACAGGGCTATAAAGTTTGACATCGTAGAAACTTCTCAATAAATTCTGATTTGCTTGCCAAAAAATCAGCCTATTGCTTTCAATTCCCCTCTTATCATTAGTGTTATTAAACTGACGATTGATGTGTAAAAACTGCCATTTGCATGAAGTTCACAAAACTGCAATAAAAGACACTTTTGTTCTGACTTGGTAAGGAGAGAGGAAAAAACATGCTAAATAACGCTAGCTCTAACAGCAGAGATGTTCATATAAAGACATGTTCTGAACAATAAGATCGTTTATCCATGTATGACATAAATACATCGGAATTTAAATAATGAGAGATCTTGTGAAATGCAGCAAAACGCACACCACTGGCATTGTGAAGTTTCCCTTCTCTAAAGCCCTGTTCTCAGGGAAAAGCAGCTTTACTTTTGCTTTGAAAATCCATTATCATAAGCCTTTTTAAAAAAAAACGTTTGTCGTAGTGCAATATTAAAGCAATTTTATACCCTAAGAGCAGCTCTTTGGTAAGGTAAAATGCAATCCCATGTGTGTATGTAATTGCGGTTTATAATACTTCTCACAGCCCTAATTTTCCCAAAATTAAGAAAACCGCTAACCTTTTTAGGCTTTCCTTTTCCTAATTGTTTTTTGTTCTCCCTGTCTTTCTTCCACAAAATATTCTTTTTTTAAAATCCCTGCTCAGGAGGAAAAAAAAAAAAAAAGGCACAGAACGCTCTCTGGATTCATTGCAAAACACTGCTTGAAGGAAGCATTTCAAGAGTTTAGGTTAAAAAGTTTCTGCTTCTTTCAAACTACATGGGTGACACTGCTATTTTGGGAGACCATACCATCTGCTTGTTAACCAAAAAGCAGGGAAGATATTCCTAGTTCTAGTATAGATTTTTGGGTTGATTCCACATAAAATTCCCAACTGATCTCCACTTGTGTTTGCCCCCCGTATAAGCTAAGGAGAACAAGGGCACTCGTCTCTTCCACCTTCACAGCTCCCAAGATAAAGATGCTCAGCCTGTGGTCCTGAGTAAGACATGGTTGTTCACAACAGACACAGTCCATCGTGGCGTATTGGGATTCTAATTCTTCCCTGCAGGTGTTCATGTCACAAAAGCTATGACAAGGAGTAAAAAAGCAATATGGTGCCCAGCCCCTGATGTGTCACAGGTGGCTGCTACCTGTGGATGAAGAAGAAGACATTTGGGGGAGGCTTGGTTGGGTTCTACTGGGGGAGGTGAGTTCTTGTTGGTGTTTGAGTAAGAAAGAGGGAGGACACATTTCCTGGGGTTTTGCTTGCTCTTGGCAGGGAAAAAAAGGCAGAAGGACAAGGTTTCCTGGCCCACAGATCAGCCATCTACCAGGTAGTGCAGGTAGAAAAAGTGCAGGAGCTAGAGAGGACAGTAAGACTGTCCTTCCCTAGGTGGAGAGGAGTGGCAGGCCCTCTAGTGCAGATGGATTGAAGGAAAGGGTTGACGGGAGTAGGAGCAAGGTGGAGTTTATGTACTTTTTCTGGTGAGTCTGTAGAAATGGCACAGGGGAACATGAAAATGTGAGAAGATGTTACTGTGGTCCTCCATAGGTGATGAAGACATTTGTCTGAGACAGGAGAGATTTAAGTCTGTGTTATATTGCTGGAGTATCTGCAAATACATATGTATCATCGTTACAATATCTTCCTGACTGGCAAAATGTTTCATCCAATCTCTGTTGACAGAAAAGATTGCCTACTGATAATTGCTTTGCTTAAGTGTCTGATAATATGCCAGAAATGAGAGCATTCTCTGTTAGGTCATCTTTAATTATGCATGTACCACCTGTCAGCTTTAAATCTGGAGAAGATTAGTTTTCTCATTGGATTTAGAGTAGGGAAGAGAGCCTTCAACAAGAGGACTAGGCTGTTGCAAACAGTGTCTATGGGGGAGTTTCACAAGCAGTCTCCTCATCATCCCTAGTCATGGATACCGCTGTTGGCACATGCGGAAATATTTGAAATATTGCCTAAGCTCGGTGCCGTAGTGATGGGTTTCGCAGGAAGAGGATTTCAGACCATCTGTTGCGTTTTCTAGTTTTCATCTTTCCCCATTTCAAAGGGAGAGGGAGCGCTGAGGTGGGGGAGGACACATGGCAAGTCGTGGCTCCCTTGGCAGTGCTGGGAGGAAATCCCCCCCAAAAGCCATGTGAGGGGGTTATTCACTTACCACTGGTGAAAGCACACAATAAAACTGGTCAGGCCAGTGCAAATGTGCCAAGTTAATAGGAAATTAAGGGCTCAAAAGACTGAAAAATGATGAGGATCAGTGCTTTGCAGAAAATCTCAACCGGGAGAGATGGTAAAGATCTCTGAGGATATCAAATTAACGGGGTTGCCATTACCAAGCCTACTTATGATATTAAAAATTATATTGGAGCGGAAATTTATCTTTGTACAGAGTGGGGAGTCAGTAATTGTTTGGGAATAGTTGAAAGGATTTTCAGTTCGTGGGAGAATACTAGCTGTTTATTTGATACAGTAATAGATTTTAGGAATCTCCTTGGTTTTCTGGTCTCCTTTACTCCAAAGCCAGTCTGGTTGGTTGTTCTCTGAAATGCATCATTTGCACCAGTAAACAGAAAAGGTCTTTGTTAAGCTTCTCACCTGCTTTTGGCAGAAGAGAACGTCATTTGCACTGTAAAATGTTGCTCCTGCTGCTCTTTGCCTATGCATCTGAATGGCCTGTGCTTCCCCCTCTCTGGGATTTTGGTTTTCCAGCTTCTGTCATCACTGCCTCAGCCTCCTGGAAAGAATTCCTCAGTTACACTGGTTAGCTGACACGGATCGTTTTTCCTGGTAATACCTTCAGCCAGAGCTATTTCTGAAAATCTGGGATTTGGAACAGTAGGTCAATTTGTAAAACAACGAGCGAAGAGGGACAGATGGCTGTGGATACGAGAGCATGTTTCTGTTCATCTCCATTTGGCTTTTGCTGATGCTTCGTTGTTGCGCGAGCATTTGAGGCTGTCACTTTGCATTGGTTAAGTGGTCGTTGCTCCTTTGCGTGAAAGACTGGCCTGTGGCACTTGTCATGTCCCCCCTCTGCTCCAGTGGGGCTCCAGGGCAGGCTGCCTCTGCAGAAGCTTGCAGTGCCTTTGCACCCGTGGACATGGAAACGGTCTGCAAGACGAGTGGATTTTTTGCTCAAAATCTGGCTGTGTTTTTCCTGACCTTTTGTCTCAGCAGCTGCACTGGGCGAGGCTTTCCTGATGATTCCTTTGCTCAGGGTAAGGTTGCTGGACTCACCTTTCTTTGTTATTCCTGTGTAAATGATGACAACTTCTCCATCCTATGTTGTGCTGCAGGGTTTTGCTCAGTTCTTAGACAGATTCTGATTGATTCAGACTCACTTGCTTCTGTCTTTCTGAGTAGCGGTGTCAATAGCATCACCTCAATGTAGCTGAATTTTACAGACCTGAAATGGAAAAGTGTGGGGGTGTGCTACAACCATTTTTTCCTAGCTCATGATTCATTCAGCCCTTATTTCCACCCTCCTATTTCATGCTAGAGGGGTCTCCAGTCTTGCAGTGGTCACTGAAGATGTCTCTTTTGTACAGGCTCCCTCATAAAATATAAGGGTGTATGCATCCCATTATCCTGGTGCTACTGCTGAGCTGTGCAGCACCACTGGGCACGTGGGAGATGTCCTGTTCCCTGGTTTGAGGAGCAGCCATACTTAACTGAATGTGGTACTTTGGTTTTGTCTCTGAAAAAGGGGACAACTAGATGAGATTTAAGAATACCTGTAAGAATTGAAATACTTACTTCAAACCATCTGAGCTCTTCTGGCTTGAGAGATGTGGCTTACACAGTCCTCAGACCATGGGTGGTCCTGGGGGCTCTTTCTTGTCCTAGATTTTACAAATGATTGCTTAAACTACCTAGAGCAGATTTTCTGGAAAACCTTCCTGTTCTTGAACCTGGGATGTCCTATCTAATGACTACCTCCCTCTTTTCTCTCCTGGACTCTTCATTGGAGCTTGTCCACTGCCTTAGTCACAGGAGGGGCTTTGGCTACCCTCTCCATTTCTCACAGGGACATGCATTTAACAGTTCTCTTGTAACCTTTGGTGTGTTGATGGTTTTAGTCTTCACATGTTTTCTCTCCCTTTTCACTCTTTAAGAAACACTACAATAAAACTCTTCACATGTCAGATTTAGTATCTGTTATAGTAGAGACTTCCTACAGGATTCATACTTTTCCTTCCATAGTGCTTGATAGTGAAGCTGGTGAAATTCAGAGTGATGTGTTTACATTGAGCTATCTCACTGTATACACTGCTAATTTTAAGAGGAAGGGGAACCCTTCTTGGGATAATTAGTTTTGCCATGTTTATAGACACGATCTCTTGCTGAAGCATGTTTTTCCTGACTCCGAGGCGGCTGCTGACAGCTGGTATTACAAGAGTTCACTGGGAGTCTCATGGTCCATGTGTCCTTATGTATACACAGCACAGACAAGATGAAGCCAGGGAGAGATAATGAAGGCAGTGATGCTAAACCCTCTAGCAGTGCCCAAGTAGTGAAGCATTTGAACAGCCAATGTGAGCCAAATTCCAGCTCCTGTCTAGGCTGTAACGATTAGGAAAATCACCTTGTCTTTTAACAGATTTTGCCAATCTGGTTGAGCAGCCAAGTCAGAGGAATCATTTCTTCTTACTGCCCTGGCAGTGGCAGCACAAGCTCCTAAATCAGGGGGTTTGCCTGTGCCCCTGTGGCCCACCAGCACATGAGGGTGCTGCCCCATCTCTCTACGTGCTCTTCTGAGGCGCAGGGGCAGAGCAGTGTGTGGCTCATGTAAGTGCCACCATCCGGTTTTGCGGTCTTTCCAATGCAAGTCAGTTACCAACACGGTGCTGAAGATCGACGGTAAATACACACAACCTTCTCGAAAAGTTCAAGTGGGCAATCAGAGCACAGCAAGTGGCTGCTTTTACACTTGGGTTGCAGAGTGATTCTGGAGGGATTTCAAGGAAACCTCTTGGTAGCAGGAAGCTGCTCCTCTAGGCATTCGATGAAGGAGCTGCGCCTTCTGCGCCTGGTGCCTCCTTCCCTGGGCTGCTTAATAAATACATGAGTGTGGCCATTATCAGCCAAGCTCCATTTCTTTTGCCTGTGCTAATGTGCTGGTATTTTATGTCACATCAAGTGAGGAGGGAAAGCGGTGATATGAAGCCATTCCTCCCGTTCCTTAAATAGGATTGATGACCACAGCTTAACAGCATTCCAGGAAAAAGACATTTGATTGAAGGTGGCCAGAGCTTCCCCTGAGATGCTGAATAAGGATGTTCATCCTGGTAATAACTTGCTTTTGCCATTTTCAGAGCAGGCGTTCTATTGCAAATCCTGCATTAGCTTGCTGCAGTTAAATGTGCACACACATATCTAAAGGTACCTCTTTGATTTTCCTCCTCTGCCTCCCCCCACCTCCCACACAGGCCCAAGGGAACCCCATCGGCTCATTGGCAGCTCCATCTCGAGGTGGTTCCTCCAACAGCACTGCTTGTAGCCCTTTGGTGCCCCTTCAGCCACGGGGCAGGGGGGTCTGCTCTGCTGTGCAGGAGCATCGGCGAGCTTTCTGCACACCGTGAGCTGGAATTCCCTCTGGGCCACTGCAATGAATATTGCAAAAAACTGCACTGAGCAGGGGAGGGCATCGTGCTTTTATGTGCCATGGCTTGCCAGTTTGAATCAGATCTGTTGTGTTGCAGAGGGGAATATTGCTTTAGTTGCAGTGGGTTAGTGGAGTACTAGCAAGTCTCATTTGTAAGGGGTCCTGGGCTTAAGTCTCATCTCATCTGTCACCGAGAGAAGGAATCTACTCTGACAACTTCTGCAAATGCTGGTTTCACTTTTGTTTATTTGTTCCCCAGCCATGTCCTTTGTTTCTGAAATGGTGTTTATATACCGCAATTTTTTTGGTGCAAATCAATTAGCTTTAATTTCTTTCTCAACTACCTGGTTTTTATCCCATTGCTTCACCGCCATCTCGTTGTTAATTCACATGATTATGCAATGTGATATCCCTCCCTGGTTAGAAAAATGTTAGAATAGCTGTTGGCAGCTTCTGGAAGAGTAATTAGCAAATAGGAATTACTCAAAGATGTGCACACTAGCCTAAGTAGGCATTTTCCAGCTGTTTGCAAGTTTAAAAACTCGTAGGCACTTTTTGGGTGCTAACACAAGATTAATTACTTGCTACTACAAAAGAACATTTACAAAAATGTGTAGTGTGCAATCCAGACTACTGTGTTTTGTTCCTTAAATTGGAAGCGGACATCTTTGTCAAAAAGAGTGGGATTTTTACAGTGCTCGGTAGTCCTTTTCCTGAGGAGCCGAGCCTTTTCGTTACAAAGGGATGTCACACTCAAAATCAAAATAGTGAGAGCCGCCTAAGAAAGTGCTGGGGGCTCAGTGTAGCCGAATCCTGGTGCCGTGGGGCGTAGCTGTTCCTGCGTGGGCACGGCACGGTGCCATGCCTTTGTGCTGAATGCCTGAGGCAGGAGCCCCGGCTCCCGAGCCATCCCGGGCTAGCCCAGGACATCCGCGTTTCCTTTCTTTCTAATGTGCGGGAGTTGCTGTCCACGAGGCTTTCTTTAGAAAGCCATTTACACTGCTGTGCCTCTGTTTTGCATGAAGAAGCCCTCGTAAATCAAATAAAGCCACACAGCTGTGCTAAAGATCTCCTTTTTATCCACGGGCAGCTACTGCCAGCCTGCTTTTATTTCTCCTCATTCCTATTCTGATGCTCCTCCAGGATCAGCCTGAGGGCAGCTGGATTTTTGTTTGTTCCCTGCAGTAATAAGGTAGTTGATCCCTGATGGTGAGATGGAGAGAGGGGGCAGGCAGAGGGGAAGTGCATGGCTGGTGTATTTGGACTGCTTGACAGTTTTATTTTAAGCTCAGGGTCTTCTTGCCACATCCGTAGCCTCTTCTGCTCTCTGCCTTTTGCTTGACATCTCTTGTGCCTAATTCTCTAATCAGCTGGATTATCATCTCTTGGCACTGTGTCCTCACCCACTCTCTAGCCTCTCACCAGCGATTACCTCTCCCCTCTCATCTCTTCTCCACTCTGACACTTCTCCTTGTTTTTTGCTTCTCTGAGTGCCTGAGACTTTTCTCTCCCCTCACCTCCCAGCATCATCCCACCTCCCAGAGGGAGAACAGACAATTTCCACGAATCTTCTTTCACGGTGTTGCCTTCATTCCCACTGCTCTTTCAAGCTCCTTGGCAGTCATTCCCCTCTCTGTTCCGGGCAGTGAAACATGTCTGTCTCTGCCGCCTGTGCTCTCTCTTCTGCTCCCTCCCAGCAGCCTTACATACTCACTGTAGTATGCAATGCTTTAACTTCAGCTTCTTCAATTTCTTTTTGCTCACTGAAAACACTGGACAATAGCCACTCTTTCTCACCATTCATTTCCCTGTTCTCACTCCAGCCCCTCTGCCTCCCTGGAAGCAATGGAGCCAGGACGGGGCTCCTGCCCCCTTACTGCAGACCTTTCTCCCTAGAAACTTCTCCAGCCATCCCTCCTCTGCCTTTCTGTCTGAACAGCTCTTGATCCATGATCCCTAGCCTCTTCAGCACTCTCTTTCTCCAAGGTAACCCTGGTCCTTTCCCTTCTTTTTTCTTGAACCCTTCCACACATCCATAATAACACAATTCTTAGCATCCTTGTGGATGTTGCTCCTGGCTCTTCCCCATCCTTTCAACTGTTCACCAGTGCTTCTGGATTTTCCCATTTCAGAGTTTTTTTCATGCCTCTATCCTCCTTTATTATTAATAAAAACATTTGCACAAAGATCTTTTTCAGGATTTTAATTTCTTCTCCTTCTTGTACTCCTTTTGGCAAAAATTCTTGCCACATGTAGCAGAGAAGAATGCATGTGTGCATATGTACTTCAGCTGAGAAATGCATGGTATAAAGGCTACAAATAATACTGAGACACCTAATTTTTAGGGTAAAAGGAGCATTTCTTCCTTGATGTAAGGATGGGTAGCTCTGTTGATAGGACTCTTAATAGAGACATGTCATTTTTTAATGTTTGAAAAGCTCATGACAGGTGACACGAAACACACAATGATAATAATACATATTTTTTAAGAGATAATACTTAAATGTTGTGCATATGTTTGCACATGTATATAGATAGATGTATATAGGTGTGGGTATATATATTACACACATTTATAACTATGGGCACATGCAGGTATGTGTCTGCTTTTAAGACGCTATATTGGAGAATAGTATGCTGTGATGGAGTAGCATCGTGTCATTCATAATCCAGTGGTGGCTGTCCTGTATTTCATCAAGCAACAGGTATTTATTTAAAGGATTTTAACATTCCCCTGGACATATAACCAAACTGCATCTTACTAGCACTTTAAATTCTTGAGGTAATGGCATGAATCTGTGAATAGACTTACCTGATTTTGACCTCTGATAAATACAAATTAACTGAACCTGTTTCTGCAAGACTTGAATTGTCCTAATGGCAAAATCTTCATTTAGTCTGATAGCTGAGAATTGTCTCTTCCTTTCCTGAAGCTATGTCTCTACGTGGTCAAGTTTGTCTAAAAAGATTGGCTTGGGTCCTGCATAACAATGTTTGCATTCTTATGACAGTCCAAGAAACAAAGTTCATTGATTTAGTTTGAAAGACTTGTGGAGTGATTTTTTAACTAGTTTATTTTTTATTGCAGTCTACAATATAGGTTAGGTACATTTAGGATAGGCAGAAGTTGAGGGGGAAGAAGTAAGAAAAAAGCATGCTTGTTTTTACATTGCGGACTGTTCTCTTTTACATGAGACAAACTCCCTGGCAAGCACTAGTTTGCCATCTAGGCTGGTCCCCTTTATAGCACAAAAATTGCTGTAGGGGTTTGCAAGCACAGAGAAGTATTGATTGTTTCCTAGCATGCTGTTTGTATTACATATTTCAGTTAATAATTAGTAATGCTTTTAGATTCGTTTCGTTTGAAATACTAATCAATGAGCTTTATAGATCTCCCACTTTATACATAAACATGCCAATCTCCAGTGGAGTATAAGAGTTTTATTTTATCCCAGATTGTTTATACTATATAATTATTAATCTGTAGCTTAATCTCCTTGTCCTCATGCTTTTGTGGCTTGAACCCGCTTGTTGCAGGTGATCCCAAGTCTAATTAAAGAGCATGGATTAACGGCACTCAACACCTTCATAAGTAAGTGCTGGAATGTGCAAGCTACGTCCTGTTGCATGAAGACCTCCTGATGCTTCTTACTCTACGTGTGCAGCAGAAACAGGACTGGCTGCCTTGTGTCTTCTAATTTCCCTCTATGAAGCCTTATTTTGAAAAACAGTAGTTTTGTCAGACTTCAGGTGCAGAGTCATAGTTTTCTTGCTGTGATGCTCTCTCAGACTGTCGTTGGAAAACCATCACCAAAGTGTTTCAGCTGAGGGGGAAATAAAAAGGAAAATAAAGCTTGAAATTATGTGTTGATTTCCCAATGTTCAGCATTTTTTTGAGCTCTTCTAAAGCTCTGGTGCCCTCATGCTGTGGAGCAAAGACATGAGATGTCAGCTGGAGAGTGGGCTGGGGACACGCTGCAGCCCTTGCTGGAAATCCATCTGACCAACCAGAAAGTTTGCTAAGGAAAGCCCAGGGCAGCCAGTGGCTTCTGCTCAATTCTTCCTCGAAAGTCAGGTTTCTGACAAAACAGGGCGGGGGGACCTGCCGAGCTGTGCTCTGCTTGTTCCATCTGCATTTGGTGCTGTGCTGCAGACTGCTCGGGTGGGATTTTGCAGACCGGTGATTGTCAGCCAGTTCTGCTTGGGAAACAGGAATCTCCTGGCTCCTACCCTCATCCTCACCCTCGTGGGCTCGGGGGTCAGGTTACACAATGGCACCTTCAGTTTGTTTAAAGCAAGGAAATTATGCACAAAAGCTGTTAAAAGAATATAAGGTTGTCAAGTCAAGTGAGAAATGTTATAACATCGCCTGCTCAGCCTTCAATTGAATCCTGCGTGCATGCAAATTTGACAGTCTTTAATTGCATGTCTCCGAGATATGTGGAGAATATAGCTTCTCAATTCACATCAGAAAAATCATACAGACTTTTTTCTTATCAGAAAAAAAAAGCATTCTCTCTTAAAGATTGTCCAGACTGTAGGTATGGGTGTACATTTCATCAGCCAGGCAAAGCTTCCATAGGTCACAGCTGCCCAAAACACGGCCCTGAGCAAACGTGCCATGGTCCTGAAGGTAGTGTGGCAGTGGTGATTGCCACTGTGCAGACAAGGACCTCACTAATTTCTTTTGTGTTGTCCTCAGATATGTTACAGCCAAGGTGTCCTGGAGTGTCTGTCCCCTCACTGTGAATGGAGAGGAAAGGGAGAAAGTAGCAGCAGGTGGCACTTGCCGTGCTGCTGAGGGTGGACAAGGCTTGGGATTTCGTGGGTCTCCAAGCTAAGGCCTGCAGAGACTGTGGGAATGTCTGGTTTCAGTGACCCCTTTCTCTACCAACAGTACGTTTCCCTTGAAGACAAATGAGCAGACGGGGGCTGTAAATAACCATAGAGGGAGAGAGTGACATCAGTGAATACCCAACCGCATAAACCAGCCTTACGTAAGCCTAGTGTAACTCTAAACCAGTATATGTAAGTCTAAACCATTGGGATTGTACAAGAATCACATTGTTTGACATTTTATTAGCCAGGTTTCTAGCATTATAGCAGAGGCATTGGAGAGAGTGGTACATGAGCAGGAATCCAAAAGATTTTCAGTTGGAGTGGTTCTCTTAAAAATGGACTGGAAAATACAAGATTGCGACTTGATGCATGAGAAAATGAAACAAGAAGGGAAACAATTTGTCAAACAGTATTATTTGTGGACAGCCTTAAATAACATGAATCACGGGGTCTCAAATCCCATACAGTGACCTTGTGCAATCAGAGTACATCATCTAGTAGGAGATTATGAATTTATGCATGCGCTGTACTCAGAATTGAAAAAGATGTTTTCCAAAGTTAGAATCTGTTGTGTTGGCATAACATTGCATTTAAAGTAAAAAGCGTTGAACGCACTGGGAATTGTTGAAGAATATTCTGCCAGCTCTCAAAATTATGATTTTACACTGCCATCAATAACAAAAAAGTTACTCTAATGAGAAGCCATTCTGGTTAAACGAAGAAATACAAGTAGTGATAAAACATTTACTAATTTAATATCCAAAAAGGGAAAATAGAAAAGGCAGAAGTGTTCCCCAGGTGTTTTTTGTATTTGAAACTGTGGAAGAGGATGTGTCCATCCTGTGCAGTAATATGGAAAGAAGAGAAAGTTTGCTGCTTATAGCAGAGGAGGATCTGAGAGGCAAGAGTGGTTGAAATTAAACATTCTCACATCCTACTAACTTTTACATCCAGGAATTTTAAAGGAAGTAGCCAAAAAGCTTTGTTAAGTGGCTGGTAATTTATAATAAATCTTGGGAAATGGGAAATTCCAGAAAACTGGAGGGCTGCCAACTGTATTTCCGATATTTCAAAAAGATAAAAGGGATGTCCCAGAGAACTGATGGCTGGTTTTGCTTGACGTCAGTCCAGGGTAAAATAGTGGAACAGCTATTTCAGAATCTGTCAAGAGAGAACTTGGAGGCTAAAGGTACAGATAATTCCAGTAACAGTTGAAGAGAGAGCCTGTCAAAAAAAACCCGCTGGATTTCATTGCTCTGTCAGGATTGCAAGTCTGTGTGATAAAGGCAGCTGTTGATTTGCTTTTAGGAGGCCAGAGTAGGTGGTCCTTTCTGCCTTTCGGGTTTGTGAACCATATAAGGAATGCCCTGAGATTAAAACTCCCATGACAGAGTTTCAAACAGAAATAATCAAGCCACTCTGTTTCCCTGGGATAAAGCGTGGCTTAGTTTTGAGTTTGGGGTGTTAATCTCCTATTTGATTTGATTTGATTTGATGGCTTTTGCAGCTTTAAGTGCATTTGAGTACATTGTAGTTCTGTGGGGGTAAAGAAAAAAACAAGCTTCAAAAAGCTTCATGAAAAGCTCAACAAATAATACAAGTATTCTCAAAGAGAGATAAAATCCAAGTTCTTCTTATAGCAGTCTTTGTAGCTTTAATCCCTCATTCTTTACCATGGCAAAGAAGATTTCATAAGCTCCTCTGGATCTTACAGGAGAAGGAAAGCTTGTGTTTGCCTTCTGCTGTCTTTGCAGACCTGTAAGAAACTACAGATGCAAATGCTATGTTGGCTTTACTTGCCCTCAGAACCACTACCCAAATACATCAAATCTTTCCTTTTTCTCTGGGTTCCTTCAGACTGCAGTTGCACTGAGTCCAGCTGCCCATTTCTGTCTCACATCCTCTCCTTACCTTGGCTGTAGTCTGGTAGGTGTTGGCAGCAGAACTGATTGCTTTCCGTGCACCTTTCTCCGTGGGATGATTTATTGTCTGCAACAGGAAAGGCAGTCAAGTTCCAGAATAAGGGCCAGTCCACGGATAAAGGGACTTTAAATAGGCATCTAGGCATATGTCAGACTCTGAGAATAGTGGGAAGGCTTGCAATTCTTGCTTAAACCTTCTGATAACAAAATGGCAATTCTCAGATCTTAGCAGGATCAAAACCACAGTCAGAATCCCTTGGTGTAATCCAGGTATCCCTTTGGCACTTGCTCTGAGTTTCTAAATAGTCATTTCAGTGATCTTCTGATCATTTGATCACTAGAAAAACATGTGAAAATTGCTTTTTGCATGTATTGATAGTACTTCCAAGATCCAATATGTAAATCTGTGGATCCTAATGTGGTAGTCACTAGAATATATTTCTTTATTTAGTCGGTTACTTAGTTATAGATTAGTCAAAATCTATGATCTAGCCATAAAGAAACATTTTTCCTTCAGTTTCTAGAGGAGGACATTTTTGTTGGTACCCCTTTGGTTGCGGAAAACGCTGCACAGACAGTGTCCCGCTCTCCAAGGAGAAGGCAACACCTGTATTCTTTCCCGAGAGCAGAAGGTGCGAAGTTACACCCTACGCAAGTCTGTCCCAAATTTAACCCAGTGACCTACTGCATGCGTCCCTGCTCTTCACACATTAATCACAACAGACACGTTCCAAAGGACATGCCAGTTTGTGTCCCAAGGAAAGACGAAGGATATTTTGACCACCTGCTAACTTGCAGGAAAGATGAAAAGCTTGCATTTCAGGGGGTAAAACAAAGAGAGCAGATTTTTCCCATAACAGCTATGCAGTATGACAGGAGAAAAAGGGATTGGGTTGCTTTCACAGCCTCTGCAATTTGTGTAGTCAAAGATGTTCGCATGGTTTTGGCCATAGCCTCTCAAGCAGATAGAACTGCTTCCACCAGTTCTGCAGATAGGCTGGAAATGCAGTAATTAGTACAGCTTAGTGAAAAAAAATACAATTTTGACAGAGAACTTCCCAGTTTTCTTTTTTTGTAGGGTTCTTTTTGTGTTTGGGTTTTTTTTTTCTTTTTTAAAAAGTGAAAACAATGCTTATTTGATAGCAACCAAAATTTCAAGTACAGAGCTTCAGCACTGAATTCCACTGGAGCTTTAAAGTTGAGAATAGAACATAAAGGAAATTAGTAACTTTTATTCAAATAACTTGTTAGCATAATCTTTGACATTCAAAGGCTGTTAAAAGGAGCTGCTCAGTACTGTTGTTCATAATTTGTAGCTTCCAAATGTTGGTGGCATTAGGGCAATATCAGCTGAGCCTTTGTTCTCACAGTCATATTAACAAAAGAGATTTCAAATACAGAGGCACCTTCTTTACTATCCTGAGGTACTGTCGTACTGGCAAGTGACCTGGATATTTGACAAACCATTTGTACTTCAGCAATTCCATAATTTCAGATGGCATTTCTGTACTGCGAGTTATACATATATACATACATGTACACTTATGCCCACTGAGGTACACATAAATTGTTTAAAGGTTTAGGAAAAAGGGGGAAGCCATAGCACTGTATCACTCCTCAAGCAAAACCCCCAAATACTCATTTAAAGTAAGGAAAGCAGTGGGCCTTTGCCAGAATTTCCAGCCCCTGTTTGTGTTGAGACCTTAAACTTTCTCAGAGAGCTTACCAAGCTAGAAGGCAAAATAAAAACAAATCACTACTTCATTTTTCCCTCTCAGATTCTTTAATCTGGCAATCCAGCTCACCCAAGAACAATCCAAAAGTTTGTGTCTTTTACCCAAGGTCCTGAAACCATTGACTGCTTCAGAAGAACATAATATGTTGTTTGTTGTGCTTGGTGGTTTCCTGGCAGTGTTTCAGTGTTGGGCATTTCCCATTCTGCTTTGAATAAGCTATTTTGAGTAGCAGATTTAGTTCCGGTCCCCTTCACCGTAGCCAACTACTGTAAAGAGCAATGTGAAAACTGTGAAAGGAGATTTTATCAGGAAAGAGTTCTGTGTTTCTTACCTCCCATGTTCATATATGTCAGTTAAGTAGCTTCTGAGAGTAAGGATAGAGGACAGTTTTTCTGTTGTTCCTCCTGTTTTCCTACCTGGTCTATGTGGAAGGTGTCCCTGCCCGTGGAAGGTGTCCCTGCCCGTGGCAGGGGGGTTGAAACTAGATGATTTTTAAGGTCCCTTCCAACTCAAACCGTTCTATGAATCTGTCTTCTCCCACTCATCTACTGTGCCTCTTTCCTGAGGACATCATCAGTTTATTTACAGAACGTTGAAAATGCATGTTAAACTAAGCCTGATTCACTCGGTGTAGGAAAATTAGTGGTATAATTATATAATTTTTACTGAGTCATAAAAATATTCATGTGTACACTTTGCCTAGTAGGCCTGTATAGAATGTATATGTCAGTGCATGTACTGTGTATAAACATTATTTGCATGTTAACTAAAGTCCCCAAAGAATGTGAGCTCTCATTACCTTGTTCATCTGGGTTACTCTCTCAAGAAACAATAACAACACAACCCTCTGAAGTCAAGAAATAGGTTTTATCTCTATATGGAACATAAATCTGTTTGGACTCTTCAAAGCAACCTCCACTGGGAATCCCTGACTCCTTATGGTGCCAATCTCTGAACAACCTGAAGCACAATTTCTTTAGAGTAGACACCTGGGGTTTAAATAAACATTCATCACGGAGACTACGGGCGTCCTGACAGTACTTTAAAAAAAAAAAAAGATTCATTGTAGAAATGAAGCTGTGGTACATTTTTGCTCGTGTGTGCATTCTGCCGATAGCAAAATCGTTGTGAGTAACCAAAATGCTACAGATTAAAGTTATATTCAGCAGTTCTGTTTAAAGATCTGCAGGATCAGAGTCCGTCTTTTTTATTCTTTCTTTTTTTCACCCAGTATCTATCCAGTTGTGCTGTAGGGTCTAGGTCCGGTGTAACAAAAGCAGTGAGTGACTTTGCAGTGGGACTTACTTCCAACATCAAAGCCTCTGCACTGTGATGGCATATGAGCTGTTCAAAAACAGCCATTCCACAGTCTGCAGGATACATTCCTTTTCCTGTCAGTTTAGCTAAGGTAGGAATTTCCAATGTTCTCATCTCCATTGGGAATCCATGTGAAGCTTGCCATACAGAAATGGGGCTCATGGCCCAGCCCAGCAGCCAGCCCAGGCACTGATGCTTCTGCTCACTGCCTGTGGTGTAACTCATGGGGACAGTTTTGTGGCCCTTGAACCACGTGCAGCTGCTCAGCATTTCCAGGAGTGCTCCCTCGGCTGTGGACGCTCAATGTGTTGGAGCCGTGCGGCCTCCTCAGCAACAGGAATTCTTGCCTTAGGAGATGTTAGCAAATGTCTGCAGGGCCCTGCTGTGTGCCCAGCCAGACCTGCCTGTCTAGAAGGCCCGTGCTTTAATTCTCCCTTGGCTTTCTCTTAGCTCAATTCTTCCCTTGGCTTTCCCACTCACAGTCCAGTGAAGGTCGTGCTTCAAGGCACTGTGGTCAGGAGCACCAGCCATCACTCTTGGCAGCAACACGTCTGCAACTGCCAGCCAGGAATGCTCTACAGTGTCTTTTCCAGTTGTCCATGTACCTTCTGCTTTACAGCAGAAGCTACTTGATCAATGTAAAAAGCTCATTTCTTAAGACAATCTTGCTAATGGCCCTGGCACCCACAGTATGTTTGGCAGGAGGAAAGTCCTTGTAGCCTGGCGGGCCACGAGTCTATTTTCAATTATCTGGGGTGCTCAGAGAAGAAGACATTAATATTGCTGAGGATGACATAGCAAATTACTACTGCTCCCTAACCTTTTTAAATTGCTAACACTGTTGTAATCTGTAATTACAGAAATCAGTGTGAGAATTGTGGCACAGTATAATTATCTTTCCTGATACTTTATTGCTGTATGAATTATTAATCAAAATCAGTCTTGTATAGTATTTGCGGCAACTAAGAAGAATAATCTATAATTAAATTTCGTTGTTTCTATTTTTGTGCTGGTGTTTTATGATGTTGTAATTGATAATTAATTGGTTAAAAATTCACACAATTCTTGGGAGTTTCATATGACTATGACTGCTCAGTATTCAGCATTTATTAATTGAATAATGGGCTCACTGAAGAGACCTTTGTATATAGTCTGCTGTCATTACAATGAGCTCTCAAAAATGGTGAATTAATCATTAGGCCTTTCAATAGTTTCTTTTTAAAGGAAAGCAGTGACAATATAATCATATCCTTTGTTGTTGTAGCTATAATTGAGAGATTGTAATAACCAATTATAAGCATGGTCATTTTAGGAGCTCTGAAGTGTCAGTTATTGATAACGTTCTTTATAAACAAAGTGTTGATTACACAGAACAAGTCTTTTATAGAAAAAATATTAGGAGATGGGGAAGGAAGCCTGGAAAATTATTTTCCTCCCACTTGCCACTTAAAAACAGTGCATGTTTATCCCTAAAAACTGTCAAGTCTGATGTGCTTCTGCTGCCATTTGTCAGAAGTACAAGTTGCTCTCAACTTTTTTTCATTATTTTATCATCGTTCTCCTCATTTTTTTCTGAGTACCTTTTGCTAAATTCTTAGGAGGAAAAAAATAATAGAAAATGTCAGAACAAAAGAGCATTTTTTCACATTCTCTGCCTGAATCCTGTTGAACAGAAATACTGTGAGATGTTTATGTGCAAATCTGTGATGCAGACTCCAGCTGTTGCTGACCAAAGAGCCTTAGATGTGTTCAAGCTGGCCACTTCAAACTATTCCTAAGATTCTCACTTTTACTGTTAGTGGAGCTGATTGAGAGAATGTGAACTGGAACTAAAAGTAGTCCCACTTCAGTATTGATCCTCTCTTAATACAATAAGGAGAAAGTCAGGAGTCACCTTGCATAGTAGGATATAAAATGTGATCTCCAGCTTATGCTTCCAAGCAAAACCTGTGGTTCATTTCATACCAGGTCAGGTACTGCAATTCCTAAATGAGGAATCACAGTGTTATCTGTTGGCTTCTGTATTAAAATGTTGCATTACGGGCATAATGAGGAGATAAACCTTTCTAGGCCTTCACAGTCAAGTTGTTGGGAGTCCTCTGTGCACTGTTGTAGATGTTATGTCCTGTTTACATCTCCTTGGGTACGAGATGGGGGATGGGATGATGCCTTTAGGTCCCTCTTTTCCCCTCTCCTTGCTGGTGGTTTGCCATGGGCAGACTAAAAAAAGATGCTTCTGCTGCAGTTTATGCACCTTTTATGAGTTGAATTTAGCATCGTATGGCTTCTCATGTCCTAAACCAGCTGCTCTGCTGGAGCCAGTGGGAGCAGGAGTCCCTGGTGTCAGTGACAGATGTTTTCTACTGCTTGACTTCAGCAGCTTGGTCCCACACAACTTCAGTTCCTGTTCAAGAAAGGGGAGCGCCAGCCAGCATGTCCATTTCTGTCTCTCGCAGCTGGGGACACAGGGGGTGAGGAGGTCTAGGAAGCAATAGATTTGGAGTTTCATCTGTGTTGACATCCATCAAATAATTTGTTTCTGAGGCACTGGTTAGTAGGTCAGGAAGGATGGATAATACAACCACATTTGTTGTGGGACAGTGGAATACTGTCTGTGGAATACTGGACAGTGGAATATACATGCTGCAGCTTGTAAATATTCATCCCATGTGAACTTGCACTCTCAGTAATGTGGCTCTGGATATTTTTATTAGAAGTAACTCATCCTTTTACATATGCAGTGAGTTCTTTGCCCAGTAACATGCAGCAGTGATCAGTTGTACATGTGGTTTATTGCAGTGACTGTGAAGTCTCTCAAGGAAAACTAAACAACCATCTTGCTGTGAGGACAGGGTACAATTTTGGTTCATTTCAATGGTCAGGAATCACAGCCTCTCCAGGCATCCTGTTCCTCGGTTTTTCCTTATGTTCAGTCTAAACCTCCATTGTTTCAAATTGTTCCCGGTGTCTGGCTTGATCTTACCAGTGACCTTGCAGGAGGAGTGGTAGGCTGCTGTGAGGACCCTGTGCGTACATCCAGGCAGTCTGCCATCCAAGAACCAAGTGTGCCCAACCTTGCTGTAGCTCCAGAGATCAGAGGAGCTTGGGCATGTTGAACAGCATGACTGCAGCCGGATGTAAGCCAGTTTCTGGAGAAATTTCACTGCTAACCTGCTGAAAATTGCCCCTGCATTCCTCCTCTGTTGAATACAGTTTATCCTAAGTGATTTCCAGTCTTCTGGAAATGCAACTTCTCAGCTTATGACAACTGAGTTTCTCTAACAGCCATTTCTAAAGGTTTTGTCAAAGGATTTCTGAAAGTCAACACTAATTACACTTACCAGTGTTCCTCACTGCTAATTTGACACATTTCAGGAATTCTAATAGAGCCCATCAGAGACATGACTTCCCCTTGCAGAAGCCATGCTGCTTTGTCACGATGATAATTTGCCTGGTTAAGTGTTCTGTAGTTCTGCCATGATAGAGATTTACCTTTTCACATAATTAGCCCAGTTCTGATGCAGGACTTTCTGGTCTGTCTTGATAAGATTTTCTCTCCCCTCACGTTTCACTTTAAAAACAGACAGCACGTTGCCTGTGCTCCAGTCTTGTGAGGCAGGAGCTGGTTTTTTGTGATAGGTAATGTATTTTTGGTAGCAGCTCAGTCAATGTGTTCATGAGTTCCTGGAGAGTTTTGGATGAGTGCCAGCCAGTACAGACAGCGTGCTGCAAACCAGAGTGATTCGGATGTTCCATGAGCAACATTTTTGGTCTCCTGAGGTTTTGTTCCTCCATGCTGCCCATGCAGAAGGGTTTGGTGGGATCTTCCACCCATCACCATGGAAGGAACGTGTAAGCAACCTTTCAGTTCACTTCACTGCAGTTGCTGGCCTTTACCAGCAACTTTTCTGGCTAGATTTCAATGGTGCTTTTCTTGCCCACAATAGTTCGTGCCAGTTTCTGGAAACTTTTGTTTCATAGAGGCTTTTTCTGGCAGCATGGTGACCTATATGCAAACAAATGCACAGCATGTTCTTTTGAGCCAGAGAAAGGCTTGCTAAGACATTCTCTTTTCGGTTTGAAGAAATACCAAGTGTGTAGCAATGATTTCCATGAATAAGGTTCTGCAAACTCAGCATAATACTGAATTCAGCAAAAAATGATGCAGTTTGAATTAACACTGTGTAAAAGGCTTGCAGCCCAGCTTGCCTCAGAGTTCAGAGATAATACCAGATCCCTGGGTCTTTTTCTTCCAAGGAGAGGGGAAAAAAAGAGTTGAATTCTGCTAATTTTCGTGCTACTACATGCCAAAGTCCTACAGTGACCTTTTCTCTTTGCCCTCTAAACCCTTTCCCTGTGAAAATGAACAATATACTTCCCAGTGAAGGGTTTCACCATCTTGCGCCTTTCCTGCAGGATAAAGCCCTCTTGGAGAGGAAACACCTCATGTCTGGAGGTCATTTGGTCGATGGCAGATCGTGGAAAAGGGAAGACTGTAAATCACTTCTGTTGAAACATTAAAAGCTGATAAATAGGTGGTCCTGAGCAGTAACCCAGCCTCGGTTTCCCTGTGCGCAATGCAGGGCTCGGGGTGCTTCCTTAGAGCGGTCAGGGGCATGGTCAGGGGGAAGTCTGTGGAAGGCTGAGATTGCAGCTGCCGGACAGGGCATCCACATGGATTCTCTGGGGCTGTGGGAAGGGGAACAGCATGGTTCCACCTTCAGGAAGCCCCTGGAGTCACAACAGTATCCTTGGGAAAGTACGATGTTATAGGCAGCTGGGTGGCGGTCCTTCCTGGGAGCACAGGTGGGGATCTGCTGGAGTGGGTGGTGCAGTTTGCAGCCCAGCACCCCAGGACTGCACCACTCCGGTTTCCTAGCAGAGAAGGCAGGCTTGCTTACCAGCGGGGAAATACACCATGGTATTTTCAGCACTTCACAGCACATGCAGCAAATTTTTTTTAAAAATACACTTGATGAGAGCTGTAGTTAAAAAGTGAGAAATTACTAATTAGTAACCAAGTAATTCAGGGTTTGATTCACACAAATTGCACTATTACTGTAAGAGAGGATTGCGATTTCAGGCTAGCTGGGGTTTGGTGGGTTTTTTCTAAGGCACTGAAAATATAATTGATGTTCTGTTCATTATCTGGCAGGTTTCAGGTTTCTTGTCCTTTTTTTCGTCATCTGAGATATTACAGGCATAAGATATGCCTGGAAAATAAAGGGGAAAAAAAGCTTACTGCCTTCCCCTTTGCATTGTCATTTGTAACTCTCAGGTTTTCCCATTAGATTGTTCTTGTAAACTCTTTCATTTCATAGCACGCAAGAGTGACCACTTAGAACATCATTATAGTGCTATCATTAGCATCAGAGTTTAGTTATACAGAAAGCTGTGAGTGAGATGAGCTAAGTGTCATTTTCTCTTTTACCTTGGTGGAGTGCTAATAACATGATTGCTGTCAATTCTTCTCATTAGTCTCAATTTATACAGAAAAAAAAAAATTCTAGTTAAGAAATCCAGCCGGTATAACCCACCCCCCTGAAATGTCTCCCTCCCCTGCCTGTATGCAGATCAATTAGCAGCTATGTATCTTCTCTCTAGATGTTGAGTTGTTGAAGGGCTAATCTGTGTTGGTTGGTTGTGGGTTTTTTCTGTTCGTGTAAGCATTTCAGCTGAGTGCTCAAAAGCGTAGCATGCGTCAGCATAAAGGTTGAAAATACCAGTAAAAGAGAATCTGTAAGCATTCCATTAAGACTTCCAGTAATATTACAGTTTTGCACTGTTGGCAAAAATACCTATTTTGTATAGAGTCATCATAGCCACTGGCTTAAAAATTCACGTATAAAGGTGGGAAGATGAAGTTATGATTGTCTAGTAAATATAAGTAACAAGTGTGTCCTCTTAAGTCCGTTCTTGTCTAGATGATTAGCGTCTTTCAAATGGCACTGTAGGAAAATGGTAACCTAGTTTGAACTCACAGCAAGAGAAACAGTTTGAAGTCATGTTGTGTCTAGTGATGTGCCTGTATATTGCACTACCAAAGGAGAATGCTGCAATGATCCACATTAAAAAGTAGCAGAGGAGGAATTTTGCTTTTACTTGGTACAGTAGTTGGATATTTGCAGTACAGCAGTACTATACCAAAATACCGTCATCTTACCCTTAGCCCTTGATGCCTCTGAATTTTACCTCTCAGAAGGCAGTTGTTCTCAATAAGGAAAAATAATTCCTAAAAAATACTGCAGGTTTGTGCATTTGCACAATTTTCCCTTCAACAACAGGTAGAGTAATACGTACAAATAATCCTTTTCCCCATGTAAGCCTGAAAACAAGTGGGTTTTGGTTGGGATACATAGTGTGTTCAGTCACAGCACAAGCTTTTACACCTTCCTACTCAGAGAAGTTGAAATGGGAAAATAATGCAGAGAGGATTCAGTCTAATGCTGGGGAAGAAGTTTTGGGTAAATTAATTACTTGAATGTGTTCAAGTGCAAAGGGGGTTCATGCAGTGTGGGGTATTGGGGGGAGCTGTTTCCTTCCACCATCAGCACCGCAAATCCAGTCCCCATGTTCAGAGGCTTTGTCAGTTCTACATGTGTCAGAAGTTGGAGAACATCAGGCAGAGAATTTCCCTGACTCAGACAGTTGTAATGGGTGGGTAATGGGTGTTTTACATCATTCCAACCTCTGCCATCAGAAGGCAGAAGACCTGCAGGCAGGAGTAGCCACAGCACCCATGTGCTGTCTGGGGCCAGACATCCATACAGCTCAAGGGATTTTCTTGGGTCTGTGGGTGTGGAATTCAGAAACATCTACTCTTCTGTAAATGTCATTAAGCTACTGATGAAGGCGTGTTGCTTTAGCCATACATGGAAACAGATTTCTTCTGGATCCGCTAAATATCTTTCCCTCTTAAGGCTTAAAATTCTGATTGAGAAATTAAGTTGCTGTAGTTAGTCTTGGCTTGTCTTCGTCAGGTACGGTTCCACCTTGCCTTTTACTTGGACCAAGATCTTCAGAGAATAGACTTGGGGGTTTGACGGGTTTTTCCCTTTGATCTGAAAATATCAGAAGCAAGCGCAAAGCCCTTTTTTTTCACCATTAGAAAACCCAACAGTCACTCTAGCTTCTTTTTTTTCTAAAATCTTCTAAAATTTCCAATGTCCCCATGTTATTGCCATTACTAAATTGGAAATTGGAGACACATAGTAGGTGGTTGAAGAAAAGCACTTTACAGTCCGTCTAAACCCTATTTTGATTTTGAGAGGGGAAGTTGGTGGGGCAAGTAGGTAATCCAAGCATGACAGGGTGAAATCTGGTGGCGTCAAACCAGTATCAATCGCTATATCTTTCCCTAGGAACGTTTTTGGATTTAAGCATTAATGGGATGCTTGGCCATGGTCTTGAGGTATCCAGATATTGGGCTGAATCTCACCATACCCTGCTCCTCACCACCTTGTTTGTGCTTTCTTCTCCCTTGTGCCTGCAGGGTGTGAACGGCATGTCTGTGGATGAGAAGACTGACTCCCCCATGTATGTGTATGAGTCAACGGTGCACTGTACCAATATTCTCCTCTGCTTAAATGACCAGCGGAAGCAGGACATTCTCTGTGACGTGACGCTGATCGTGGAGGGGAAGGAGTTCCGCGCCCACCGGGCTGTGCTGGCTGCCTGCAGCGAGTACTTCTTGCAGGCCTTGGTAGGGCAGACGGAAAATGACTTGGTGGTCAGCCTGCCGGAAGAGGTACAGTATGTCACCGTGCCCCCACCATAACAATGTGCCCCTTCTTCCCACGTGGTGAGCAAAACCTCTGCAGTCTGCTGGGCTGGCCAAAGGGAGCGTGGCACAGGTGTCAGTGGCTGCCCCAGCACTGCTCAGGATGTGCTTTTTGTGTTTGGGTGGGCTGCAAATCACTGAAGGATGGACATGTTCACACCGTGCCAGCCTTATTATGGAGGCAAAGCTTTAAGATGCTTCAGCTCGCCTTTGCCGCTGCTGCTGAAAGAATTGTACCCAAATGTTTGATTACCATAGCCTCATTCAGGGCAGTATTAGGACCCTGATATTCCTCTGCTCTTCTAGACAGGAAATTTGAAAGGAGTGATGTGACAGCTACATGGCAGGTTATTGTTGAAAAATCATTTGAGCTGTCATGTTGTTGGGAGTTTCATTGCTGTCCACCCCTCTCTGGCAGCTCATATCTTTATTCCACTTCTTTACCCTCTCCTGCACCTCATTCAGACTGGCTTCCTCACACCTCCCCTCATAGAGTTTGGGATTTAACTGTGTTTTCCACCAAGAAACCATGAACACAGTCTGTCAGAAAGCAGAGGTTTTTGTCATGCAGTGTGGCTCCCACAGCAGGAAGCCAAGGGACGTAGAAAACACATACCTCACTGGAAAGTTTACTTTATTTTATCACAGAATCTCACTGGCTGGCTTCCACCCCCACTGTAATTTCCTCACAGCCGTACAGCCGTGACAGCACAGCTACCGTAGGGCATGCTGGTGGCTTTGCTGCCCACAGAGGGGAGGTACATGCCTGGTGGCCAGGGCTGCTGTCACCTGCTGCCTTGGCACTGCCTGCCCAGTGTCTCCGGCTGGGAAGGGTGGCATGAGAAGAGTGGTAATGTACCCAGAGCACAGCACAGCAGTTGCTCAGTGGGAAGGTACTCTGGCATTCAGAAGGTTTTTCACCATCATTTGCTTAATGCCCTTGAAGAGGCATGGTGTGTTTTTAAATGATGACAGGTCCCAAAGTGTCACACATAATTTTTCCCCCTCTGGTTTAGTTCTCCAGAGACTTCAGCAGCGTCGCGATGTTGTCACAGCACAAGTTGGAGAGCATTAGAAGTAGGTCACTGGCTGTGACTTCATGAGTCCTGACACTGGATATTAGTCATGAAGACACTTCAACGCAGACATTTTGCACAGGAGTTTAGAGGTATCACAGAGGACGCGCTAGGATGCGCACTTTGATTCTGCAGTGTCCACTAATAATTTCCAGTGGAAGAATCGAGTCTCAGTCAGTGTCACATGGCTTTCTTGCCACAAAGCAAGGGTAGGAGCAGAGAGGTGACAAAACATGCCCAAGGGTACACAGGTATGAAGTGTCAGGAGACTATCGGTGCTCTTCTACGAAGCCTTAGTGAAACCCCTGTGTACAATTCCGATCCTGTTACATAAAGAAAAGTAATAGAAATTCAAAGAAGCATGTAGAAGAGTGGCTGAGATGGTCAAAAGAATAAGCCTGGCCTAAAGGAGGAGAAGAAAGGACCATGGCAGGTTCATACTGCTGGTGTGACAACTGAGTGTGCTGCAGCTCTAGTTAGGCAGAGGAGCTGAAACAGCTGAGAGGAGGAATTTCTCTTTGATGCTAAAAGACACTATTGACTCAAGCACTGACTGGTTTCAACTGGCTTTCAGTAAAAGTAGATTGAAAATTAAAAGATTTCTAATTCCAGCAGCAGTGAGGTGCTGAGCTGCAGGCCAGTGGATGGGCCATGATGTCCCTGCACTTGGTCACCCGGTCCTATGTTAATATGACACTGAAAATTTAAAATACAAAGGTTTGTCTTTCTATGTGTTTTATATGAGATGCTGTCTAAGAAAAATCCTCCAGTTCAACCATAAATTATTTCTATTTAAGTGAATCCCCTTTGAATAAATGAAGTATTGGAGTTTTATATTTTAGAATGTATCTCAGTGAAAGATCAAAACATTTTAGTGACTTAGGGTTACACTGGCTGCTGTTATGGTTCCAGTGAAGCTCATGGAGTTGCAGAAGTAGTCAATCTAGTTCTTAAGGTTTTTCCAAGAATTTTGAAATTGTCATGCCTCACCTAAGACCACCACTGCTACTTTGTCATGTGCTTCTATTAGTTGCAGAGCACCAGAGCTTTAACTTTCTCATCCTGGAAAAGAACTCTCTTGGCCTATTAAAAAAGAGAACAACAGTTACCAATGTTTACTTGTACAAATATTTTCCACATGCAGATTAATTGCTGCTAAACACATTGAATCTTCATTTTCTTGGTGGCTACTTTACTTGAATAGCTGTGTGTGAGGTGGTCAGCTAAACAATTTCCTCACAAAAGCTGGTCTCTTGGGATAAGGAGAGCTGCCTGAAGCACCTTGTTATTTCTCAGTTACTCCTTGGTTAAGGTGCACATCTCTGCTTCTAGCGTTGCTCAGCTTCACAGTGCTGGGCGCTTTGGTAGGCGCCTGTGCAGAGATACGGGAAGTGCCTCCAACAGTGTCAGAGCTCCCTGAGAGGAACTGAAACACTCCTGGTTTTTAAGAGCTGATAAAGCAGAGGAAACACTATCTTAGTTATACTGCATTTAAAGAAGTTAGCAGGGTCATCTTTGGTTCACAAGCTAAGGACGCTTCCCAAGGCTACTGTTTTCAGTCTGTGGTCTGCAGAGCTCCGGCAGCAGTGAGTTAATTCTTAAGGTATCTGTGAAAACTGACTTACCCTGTCATGTAGGAGGTTATTCCTCCAGTAGAAAATTTTCAAACAAAAGTTGAAAGTGAATACCCTGAGTGAATACTTTTTTCGTGCTTACAGACAATTTATGTTGGTGTATAATATTATAGAAAAACAGATACTGAAAATAATTTTTAAATATAGTCTTCACTGTTCAAAACTTTTCCAAAGGTGACAATCACTCATGAATTCACAGAGCTATTTTTAAGTCAACCACACAAACACTGTATTTTAAATTCTGGCATAGTTTGAAAACTGCTGAAGTACGTTGTGGAGAAAGGGCATTGTTGTTACTATTATTTCTTAAAGGTTTCATGTTGGATCTGGATAAAGCTTTATATATAAAGCTTCTACATTCATGTTATGTTGGTGTGAGGAAGCTTAACATCAAAGAAAATAACTTATTTCTGATTATTCAAAGCAGTAAATCTGCCTCTGAAGTCTAAACTGCAGACTTTTTTTTTTACTTCATAGCATGTTGGGGTCATTTTGTTAATCTGGCATCCAGACATTGTTAACTGTTGTCTAGCTAAACAGGGAACAGATGTTTTTTACATTATTTCTTGTTTATATCCAGTTACAAGTGAGAGCAGTCTTTATGATACACCAGTCATTTCAGTAGAGAGACATTCTGCACACACAGAATTGGGACTAGTTGGATTTAGAGGGTTTTAAAGCGCTGCAAAACCTTGTGTTAGACATTTCAGGTTAGTTCAAGCATGTCTTAATGTGCTTCAGTTCAAACCTTTCCTTAATCAACTTAAACAAAGTCAGTATGGAGCTAATTCTGCACTGATTGAAGTGTTTCCATAAACCCTTCTGTGCTGGCCTTGGTAATTTGATTTCGTACCACACCTTTTGTTAAAGCAGCATATTTCAGTGTGTGGACAAGCTGCACAGAACAGCTGCATAATAGCAAGGGCTCAGATGTGGCCGTGGTGTGTGAACTATCAGCCCTCAGAGCAAGTTAGAGGAATGGAGTGTTTCAGCTGCCTACAGCTAATAAAAGAGGGCCCCATTAGCTCTTAACTTCTACGCTTTTTTCTTCATTTGCAGTTTGGCCAGACAACTAGAACCTTGCCTGCTTTTCACCCGGGGTATTTTTCAGCAATTATGCAGTTTTCCTCTAGCAGGTGCTGTTAAATGCAACCCAGAATTAGTACTTTCAAAGAACTGAGTTTGAAGCTGTAAAGTTGGTTATTCACTCCATACCCCTAACTGTTGTTTTGTTTTATTTAATCACAAAAACTGGTCTTCCTTCCTCTAACAAGGCACTTAATTAAGTTTTTAATTTATGATAAGAAGTTAAATGGCACTTATGAGGCTTTTTTAATGGTTTCCACTTCCCATCCAGATTACAAAAAAAGGTGTGATGGAGAGAGACACGGCTGTCAGCCAGGGGTATTGTAGGTCATGCCAATATTAGCTGGCAGCAGGCCGTTATCCAATTAACATTGCTTCATCTCTGCAAGTAATAGCTCTCGAGTAGATGATTGAGTCATTCATGCTGTAGTGGTACTCAGCTTTACTTGAGAAGGAGCCAGTGCTTCATCGAATGGGCTTTTTATTTGCACTTATTACCTGCCTAACCCTGCTAATGGAAGTGCACAGCGAGTCTGCATGGGCAGGCTGAAAGCTGGGCACTGGACAGGGGAGCATTGCCTGTGCAAACACCTTATTCACTCAGTCTTTTGAAAGCTGAGGGTGCAGTTAAATGGTGAAAGGACAGAAATAGAAACAGCAACAAGTAAAACTGCTCAGTGGCATTAGATTCCTACAGGTTAGAAACAGAGATTCTCAACCTTGCTTGCATTCTGATTTGGGGGCTTATATTTGAAAAAAACTTTCACCATCCATGAGAGCACCAAATACCTTCCTCTCAGATGAAGATAAGCAAAAGTCTACTGAAACAGCAGGCCAAGCTTTCTTTAGCACTGGTCTGATAGCAGCCTTTCTGTTCTTTTAGAAACTTGCTTCTCCAGTGGGTTAGTTAGTTTTACCTGTAGCGCTTGGATTTCATGAATCTGTTTCAGAATGGTGACCCTTTTTTAGTGCAATGAACTGTCTGCTGGAAATGTTTTCTTCCAAAAGGATTAAACTGAGCTGTCTATGGTGTCCAAGCCTTCCAAGGGGCAAAAGGAAGCAGCATCTCTTTTAAGATGAGGTTATAGGATTTATCCACACTGGTCTTTCCTTTGCTATTAAGAGAATGATGTTCAAAGTAGATGTAAGCACACACCAAAGGCTGAATTTCTCCACATTCTCTCTCCTTTACTGCTGTGAAACCTCCCTTTTCCCCACAGGGTCTAGTCCTGTGAAATTTGTCATCTGCTTCTTTGGTTGGCATGGGTTAACTCCCTCACACTGTTGGTTAAGCTTTGCAGGGAGAAAGGCAGGACAGGACCTCGGATTTGGGATTCAAGGCTGGCAAAAGCTGACTATGTTGGAAGGCGAAGGCATGCAGCAGCACCCTGGGTGGGACTGAGCCAGGCATCTAACATTAGCATGGCTCGTAGCTGACAGGGAGGAGAAATACTGGCAGCTGCTAACCATCCATGCCAACCTGCCAGCCTGAGGGAAAAATGCTGGGAATTAGCCAACGAGAGATGATTGTGATGAGGAGAAAATCAAAGGCAGGATGCAGGAGGTCAACTATTATATACCCTGCTGGATAAAGGCACTTACTATTCCTTTTTATCTCTCTAGAAATAAACAGTGTTCTCTTACTCTGTCTTTTTTCCGTTCTTTGTATTCTCTGTGTGTATAAATATAATATCTTTGAAGAGTGTAGGGACTGAGCTGGGAGTGCTCTGCACAGGAGCATAATGTGAAAGAGGTGATAAATGTGGAAAAGAGGAGCAAGAGGGCAAGAAGTTTCTTTCCCAGCTGGAGGGATGTTTAACACAGTAGGGAACAACAAAAGACCCTTTTTCATTGGCACCCCGGAGATATATTAGGAGTAGCTAAGGTTAGCTCTTAGAGAATGGAAAGCAGTAATGTGGTTTTCTCTTTACATGACTGTATTGGCCATTGATGTTCCTCACAGATTGCAGCACTGGCCAGAGTTATTTCTGCTTTGGCTCAGGAGGTGGCAAGAACCTGAAAGCCATTATTCCCTTCATCTGCAGAGCTTTTTGTAGTGGCAAGGGGTTATATCCATCAGGCTTCTAATAAAGTCAAGCTTCAAACTTACTTATGCTTCAACCTTACCTCAGTAACACCACTTCAATCAGTCCATGTGGATAGAAGGTTGGGTCTTTGGTTTTCTAAATTCCTCCCAGGGAATGTGTTATTTTTCGTGCTGCCTCGCAGTGCCGGCACTGACCGCACAGAAGGATGACTGGAGGCTGCAGCTCTGGAGCGAGAGTAAAACTGAGCATTTGGGTACTCTTTGAAGTCTGACATGACAGGACACTAATTCAGGAGAAGCCATGAGGCAGAATTGGATGTTGTTTTATATGTGTTGCTTATGTAGCACAGTACAAGGTGCAAACGATGTACTTTGTTTCTAGCAGGTGAGCAATAAAACAGAAATGAGATTTTCAAGATGTGATATGAAATTCCATCCATGTATCACTGCAAAGGCTTCCAGCACGTGGTGATTTTTCATGCCTCAAGTGTGATGAAGGAACTAGCCACATACTTTTCATTCCGCACAGTGTAACTTCCATTATTTTCTGATGAGGGCTGTCTTGCTATTCATAACATTCTCTGGTCTTTTCAGGTGGAGAAAAGCAAAATACATCTATGTTGTGGTGAGAGCTAGGCTTCAAAAAGCAAAACAGAAGTCATGTATACATGCATGTTAAGTAGAGAAAATCTTGCAATAGCTCCTTTCCCCCCCTTCGGCAGTAGCTGTACAATTCATTTATTTATTCTAGTAGGCGTATAAAAGTGTACTGTCAAAAGGGATAGGGAGATGAATGCGCAGAACAAAATTCTCCACTGCAATAAGTGGACTCGATTTCGTTGCCTTTGTTAGACTCCTGCCTGCCACTACTGTTCAATTGGCCTGATTGACTGTGATTGCACTTGCTAGTGAAAAGGCAGATTGCCTTTTTGAAAGGAAACTTTCTTGTTCAAGTATAACAAACATAATTTAAAATGTAAAAGATATCTTGAATAGTAAGTCCTGTGTTAAGGGCATGAGAAGAAGCAATAAGGATGTGTAACAGGACATGGGTCGGTTTTGTTTGTTGTGTTTGGGTGGTTTTTTTTTTGTTTTTTGTTTTTATTTGCTGTGTTCAACTATATATGAATGAAAATGAGATGTCTGAGCCATGAATGCATCTCAGCTCTCTGAGCACTCTGGCCCTACAGACTGAAAGTTCTCTCCCTCTCCTCCCCCTCCACTTATGATTCTCTTACCTTTGCTTTATCTCTCTAAAAATCCCTTTCAATTTCTTTAATGACTTCAAACCAGGTATCTGCTGTTTTAAGAGTCCAGAAATACAGGCTGAGCATTTGACTAAACAGACAGGTAAGGTCCAGTGAAGACACCTGTCAGCTTCACAATATCAGACACCACAACCTGTAAGGTACTTTCTGATTCCAGTACCAAGTTTTGTTCCCAAGACCCGGAAAAAAAAAAAAAAATTAATCTTCATACAGCACTTTCTGACAAGGATTCCCTGGTGAATATTGTCAGACTGACTGTTTTTCTCAGCTACTAGTGAAATTGAGCATGTTATGGAGTGGAATATGCTATGTATTCAAATGATGCACTGCAGCAGTCAACAAACATTAAGCCTAGGAAGTATGGTTCAATTTAGAAGTGAAGTACCGGTTTTAGGTGAGCAGAAGGCAATTGAATCGTACTAGGATTTGGGAATGAGATGCTCTTTGTGAGTTTTACAGGGTTGGATTTTTTTAGAGGAAGAAGTAGACACACACTTTCTGCTAAATTTGATGCAAACTGAAGAGCAAAATAGCTTGTTTATTCCAGGATTTTTGTGCTGTAATGAATTCTCATCTGTCCCATTTTGACGAGAGACAGCCAGCAAACACCTCTGAGTCCCAGTGCAGTCTAACACTACTAAAAACTTTGTCCTTGGGCACTTTATTTACTTCAATAAAATAAATAAATAGGAGCAGCTGTAGTTGGTCAAACTACAGATCTGTCTAGACCAGGCTTGGTTTGTTTTAAAAAGTGAGTTTTAATTTCTCTGAAAGAGCTTGAGAGGAGGCTTGTGTGGTTGTTTAAAGACTTAAATGAAAAGAAAGTATCAGGCATATCTCGAGGAAGCTTGTTGTAATTTACTGGGGAAAGATAACAAGAGAGCCACTGGCAGTTATTTTAAAGCCAGATTAAAATCAACCGAAAAATTTGGCGTGGGTTTTTAGCAACAAACTATTCAGTGATATATGTATGACTGCATAAGGCAAATGGCCTTTGAGAGGGACAAAATTTAGACACCCCTTTAAGAAATTTAGTGCTCAGTACTGGTGTAGTTCAGTGGAGTTCAATATCCTAGAAGAAGATAGATTTGCTAATAAACCTTTCTTTTCTCGCTTTGTTTAATGCACACTTTGATGCCATCGGCTCTGACCTTCTAAGAGCTGATGGCATCAAAGTGTGCATTTAAGTGTAACTCTCTGTTTCCCGCACACAAAAGTAGTTGAAATATTTTCTTTTTTTTTTTTTTTGGATTTAGAAGCCTTTAATAGACATGGTGGAGAAAGTTGATTGTAATTGAAATGGCACCCTGCTCCTTGCTGGGGGTCCACAGTCAAAATAACCATAGCTGAACTCAGAACGGCAGAAAACTGCAATACAAAAACTTTCAGTAAAACCAATATATAAACAAGGTGTCACCAAACAGCTGGAATTGAGAGGTATCAGCTCTGAAGTTAAATAATGGTAATATAAAACCTTCAGCAGTAGATTTCTGAGGTCTCTTGTGACCAAATAAAATACTGTCATCACCTCTCTGCACATGCTGGAGTGGAAGTTGATGCATCAGATGGGAATTACAGCACAGGTCTGCGCACCGGCTCAGTGATGATTAAATCACCTTGTGTGAACCACTCAGCAATGTTTACCTCTCTCTAAATGCTCTGGTTCACATTACCTCACATGGAAGTGAACAGACTGACCCTCAGCTGGCACAGCTGCTGGTCCCAGACCAGCCCACGTACCTGACCCAGAGCTTCCAGCTTATCAGTCCTCAGCCAGAGCTTCAGTCTCAGTTTCTTCCCTCCGTACAAGGCATTGAGAATCTTGTTGGACTAGCCTGCAGCATTTCTCAGGATGATGAGGATAGGATGGAGCTGCTCACCTTACCTGGGTGGCTGGTCCTGGGTGACAGATGGGGTCTGCTCTGTGTCCTCTGCCTGTTCCTCTTGCATCACTCCTGAGGTCCTGTGCACTGCCATTGACAACAACTGCTGAGGTTACCACATCCAAGAGGAAAGTAGACTTGGAGGCATGGAGCAGATGAGAAAGAGCCTGTGAATTGCTACAGGCTTCCTGTCCCTCACCAGGAGACAGGGGCACTTTGAGGATGCTTAATTAGGAAATTTTGCTTAAGTCACGGCAATTGCAGACCATCCCATATATCCCAAACAATAGGCAAGCAGGTTCCTAGCAAGATTTATCTCTTCCAAAAAGAGCTAATCATTCTTGGCAAATGGGAGCTGTAGGTTTTCAGAACATCAAAAACAGGGCATCTTTCTTTTAGTGTTGAAGGAACCATATTTAGTTGAGTATATATTGCACCTGGTCCACATCATTCCCTGCAGCAGCTGCTCATCATTTCAGAGCAACACTTCAGAGAAATGGAAGTGTACAGACTTACTGTAAGGATAAAAGAGAGATTTGGCAAGTGTGAGCCAGGATGGATTCATGGGTGCTGTTGTGTTCTCAGTGCTTCCTTCTGTTCCTGCAGTGTCAGATGTACTTCCCAAAGCCAGGGCTGAGGTGGGTTTATGGGCGTAGTAAAAGAGAAAGGAGACCCTCTAAATAAATTAATTGGCCCAGAAAGGGACCTGAACAGGGCTAATAGTTCAAAGACATGTGGGCATCCAGTGTATTGTACTTCAAACACATGCTTGAAATTCGCTTGCTTTGAATTGTGATAGGACCAAATTCCCTCATCTCTGCATATACCTCTTACGTTATGTTCCCAGAATGGATGGGAATGCAGTCTGTGTTAATGTTTCAAGGTTTAGAAAGTAGATCAAAAGAAAAAAGGATTGTCCATACAAACTTTACCAGTACAGTTCTTAGTTTCTGGAAAAAATACTTTTGATCAAGTGGTCCTGGATTTTTGTGAGACTGTCATCTAGGAGGCTGAGACATTTCTGACTATGTAAAGAGAACTTTTGCTTCTGAGAAGTGTCTTGGGTTTTCACTTACCTTTGAAATTCAGACCTGTGGTTCTGCAAGGGCCTGCAGCTAGTAAGAAACAAGTCTTAACTCTGAAAGCAAAATAGCTTTCCATCTCTGACCACACAGCAGTAGTACAACATGCCTAGCCACCTTTCTCCCCGGATACACAGGCAGCCTTCAGAGAAAATTTGCCTGTCAGAGGATTCCTGGTCAAGTGAAAACAGAGTAAGTTCGAGTTGTTTCCTGTTTCCTTCAAAGGACGATGTTGGAGCCAGTAACCTTTCAAGACAGGAAAAAGCTGTGGAGAGACAAAACCTGACAACTTCCCGTCTGATCTCCATAGAGGACTAGTGCTCATTTCTGTTTCTGGAAGGGGAAGCTGGACTTGAGGTGGATAGGTCTGCAGCCATTCCATCTGCCTGTTGAATTCAACTATTTTTTAACCTTATTTTTGTCTGACTGCAGATTTTCTTCTTGTACCATGGATGGCTTTCTGCATATGGCACTTTTGTTTGGACATAAAGCCAAATCAAGCAGTTTCTGTCTATTCCTTGAATTTTCTAGTTTTCAGGAGACTGAACACATCAAACCCCGTTTTAATGGGTATGTTTTAAATGTCGGAATTGATTTGTCAAATGCAAGGCACAAAAAATGGAGAGTTGCCTGTCTTTTGTAAGAGCCATCTACCCTTCTCATTTTTGCTCTGTTTATATAAGCAGTAGCCATTGAGGTCACATAATATCTATACCATTGTCCAAGGAAGTGAAGAATGAACAGACGTCCCTGACATATATAAGCACTGGGCATTCTACAAAGAAACTTGTTCACATTTACAAAGTCATCATAGCATTCAAAGAGCAGAAAGAATTGCTTTCAGTAATGGCAGAAGCCTTTAAATCACTAACTCCTTTACTTCTTTCCTTGTCTTCAATGTATCTTGCAGTTGGAGGACTGAGAAGAACACCCAGTAAGGGTTACTTCAGGCTTGGTTCAGTTTTGCTTCCTTTTTAAATATGAGCCTAATCCTTCCCTTACAGGTTTTATTTCACTATTATGCATGAACTATCCAATTGGAAAACTCAGATGAGAGGGCAAACACAGGTAAATTGTTAAAGACAAGCATTTGATCATGTTTCTGGCCTTTGTCTTCAGCTGGTGGTACACAGCCATGGTGATCCTAGCAGGAGCTGCGCTGGACGTCTGCAGTCAGCTCTGCAGGGCAGACAGGCACTGCACATATAAACTGCTCTTCAGGGGGTTTCAAGTCAATCCCAGCCTTGGAGAACCAGACTGTTTGCATCATCTGCTCTTGCACTCTCATCTTAGTTCTCAGATATGGTTTTAATCTGAATTATTTGACCAAGTTACAGTTTGGTTTTATAACTGCTTTTCTGCAGGGGAATTGCCTAGCTAAAAGGCTGTGAGAGTTTATGGTCATTTCTTGTCACTGTACTTTCAACCTCTTGGTTGAATGATAAGGTGGTAGTAAAGATGTCTCTAAATACTCTCTTTCAGGAATGGATGTTTTACTCATATCTAGGCTTTTCTTTTCCCAAACTGCTCTGATTGTGAGTAAAGAAAAGGTCAGGTGTCATATGTGTTCTCAAGAGACTTCAAAGGTGTCTTTGCTTTTGTAAAAAACAGGAGAAATCGAAATGGTTATAACTATTTGACTGAACTGTTTTTCTTCCAATACTACTACTGTTTTCTTAAAGCCAAGGTTTTCATGAGGCCTTTCTGTAATTAGTTGTCTGTGCTATCGTTTTTTTTTACATTTAAAGGAGAAAGTAATTCCATTTGCAGATTGCAGCCCTTGTCCATCTGTCAGATGGGTGTGTATTTACAAGATGAATGCCTGCTTCTGATTTCTCCTGTTAGCACAAAGGTTACTCTGTCATTGTCCTCAGAAAGCTTTTGGACTAGCTTGCTTTGGTGTGTGCATGCCCTTTTTTTTGGTACCCTGTTGGGACTCTAGCTGTGACCAAAGGAAGAGAAGGAGTTTTGGGGATAAATCCTGTTCACATGGCTAAAACTCTGTAAAACCACCACACTGATCTGCTGGAGAGTGATGGAAAGCTGGGCTCTGTATTGTGTGTTCCCCATGCCCATCCCTGCTGAGGTGAACCATCTGCTGCCCTGCCACCTCTGAACGTGGGGTTCTCCAGCACCAAATGTGGGAAGGACTTGGGAAAGCAGCAACCCCTGGGCAGGCTGGCATTTCCACACCCTCTTTATGCACATAGTACTGGCACGTAAATGCTCTTGCTCAATCCTGTCAGCTGCATATAATTCTATTCTGGGGAAGGTGAGAGCAGTGCTGGAAATGACTCAGCTGCAAAAGGTATCAGCTTTACTGCTTTTACCCCCCAGAGTTGTTCCTTGCTTTAGGTTTGTGCGGTAGCTGCCGTACAAGGGGGAACATCAGGTTTTTTTGAAAACAGCAGTGAGAAATGCCATGGCTGCCCATCTAGTGAAACATTTGTCCTTTGGAGTTTGTATGGCTGAGGAGTTCTCTGCACTTCAGCAGTGCTCTGCTTTGCCAGGGGTTTTTAAAGGCCCCTGAGAAGCCTCTACGGCAAATGAGGGAACCTTGGCAAGATCCTGCATTACACCATGCCCTGCCCAGCATTCCTGTAGTTCTTACCATTTCCTGCCTCTTACAACATGGCTGTGGCTTTGGACAGCAAACACATTCTGTATTTCCCAAACTAGTGTTTTGAATGTCCTTATCTGTGAGGGTTTAACAGTGTGCAGTGCATTTGCACAGGGGCAGGGGGATTTTTGGTTTGTGTGATTATGTGCTGTTTTGTGACTGTTTTATTTCCTCTCACATCCTCCTTCCCTGTCTCTTGTACCTGAAACATTAAATTAAATCTAACACAGCAGTACTTTCAGACGGAGGCGACACTTGGCTGTGCCAGTTCCCTGGTGGCTTTAAACTGCTGGCTGCAATACTGCAAGCACATTCAGACCCTGGCTTGGCCAGCAGTTTCCCCTCAGCTATCTGCATGTTTGCTCTCCAGGCTTTATTTTACCTACACTATTGGAGACTCTGGAGTCACAGCCTATGTCTCATTGTTATGCATGGATGGGAAATATTCCTGTACTTATTTGCATTCATTAGCTGTTGGGAGCTCCTCTGTTGAGGTCTCTAGCCTTGTTTTTACAGTGCTTTTGGCAGTGTTTCTGCACTTGGTGTGCGAATTTTTATGATCTGTTGCATGTTATTCATGCAATTTCCTGCCCTGTAATGGTATCAGTTTTCCAGACACAGAGGAATACAAACGAAAACCCAGGAGCCTGCATTAACATAAAATGTCCCAGTTCTGTCAGTTTGATTAATTTGTCTCTTTGTCTCCACTCTATATGATAAGTGCTATTAATGGTTGCAACACTTCATATGTCAAAGTCTTTCTTCCTAATGACTTGAAAATGTGGTTTATTTCCCCCTTTTTTGTATTATTTTTCTCATTTAGCATTCCACTCAAGTATAGATTTATGCCATGCTCTTTCATTATCTTACTGGTTGCAGCACTGGAGTGATTACATATGGTGTAGGGTATGAGCAAAGATGCGATCCCAGGGGCAGCAGCTGCTGATGCAAGCTGAAAATAGATCCAGCGTATGCTCAGCACTTTTCCCAGAGGTCTTTTATTTATTAGGAACAGTCTTGGTACAGGACAGCTCGGACCCTCATTTAGCAAGATGACTTTTTGCCTTTCAAGAACAGTGCAGTGACTTTGCTCTATTTACTGACTGCTGTGTAATTTTTTTTTCACCATCTCCTATGGAAGCAAAGACTTTACCTAACATAAATTGTAATGTAATCCTGATCTATAATGAAGTCAAGAAATGACAGGCTCCATTTGAAGTAATGGAACTTGACAGATCTAAGGTTTAAATTAAATAATCCTATTTGTAAGACAGCATTTGTACATGGTACACTGATTTAAAATGAACTTCAGTTCTTCTTCAGCGAATCCTTTACCGTTCTCTATGTTTTACCTTCCATAGAGACTTTTTGGGGGACAAAGTTCATTTGAAGAGAACAGATTTGTCTTTGAAAATGTGTATGGAGCAATACACTGTTTTCTTTCCCAAAGTTCTTATAAATTGTTTCACAGAAGACTACTTTAATTACAGAGGAAAAATTAATGTAGGTCACTTATTCAGGGCAAGCCACAGCTAACCTGCTTCAGTGGCCAGAGGAGGCCAGTTGCTGAGGATGAAGAGAGGGAGGATGCTGGAGGGAAAATAGTGAGGAGGGCTGTGGCTCAACTCTTCCCCTCCCAGGAGTGGAGGTTCATTCTCACAGTGATTTCTATTAAGGGAGAAGGTCACCTCCTCCTTGCTGTCCTTCCCTCACAGCTGGCAGAGGGGGACACTCGAAGATGATGTTTCCTCCTGCCTCTGCACCCCACTTTTCTTCGTCTGTCACTGTCGTACCAGTGCAGGCAAGGAGAGCCCCAGGGTGCGCAAATGGAAAGGTGGTCCCGCCGTGGCTGCTGGAAGCTGGCAGTAAGCACTGGAGTGGGGGTTGGTGGAACAAAAGGCTTGCAGAGGAGAAAAAGAGACCAGGCAAGGAGCGTGAGATGCTGCAGAAATGATCAAAAAGGGCAGTGGCATAAAAACACTAAAGGTACAGCACATTATTTTTTTGTCTTAGATTGAGGGAAGCTGTTTTAGAAAATGCCCCCTTCCCTTTTCTCTCACTCAGCATTGTGGTTTTGCCTTCCTTTCTAGTTGTATTTAGTTGCAGCTGCCCTCTCCATCATCTTTTTAATTTTCCTTCATACCTGGCAGGGATGTGGCCCTTTTCCCAGGAGTCTGACAGATGCTCTCACCCTGGCCCAGCCTCACATGCTCAGGCAGAAAGGTCCCAGTGTGCGTTCAGCTCAGTAACATGCCTGTTCTTCCTGTGTCACCCTGCCACCATCACCCTTCTTTCCTGGGAAGACATGGAAGGTGTCGGAGGGCAGGGTGGTCACAGACCCACAGGGTCCCACTCAGAGGAGGGCAGCCTCTCCTGCCCTGGGGCCATGAGAACCATCTGCCCGGGCTGGAGCTCCAGCACCGTGTCTGCCCCGCAGTGAGTGGTTTCAGGACTAAGTAGCTTCTTTCTCCTCTTTGTAGTGAGCGCCAGCAAACAACAGACAGTGAAGAAGATGAGGTGACTGCTAAGGAGGGTGTTGCTTGGGCACTGGGGCTGGAGGCCAGCCTGGGGACATGCATCAAGAGGCTCCTGCTCCTGTGTCCTGCTCTCTATGCGATTAAGAACTTTTTTCCCCAGTGCTTGCAGGGAATTAATAATTTCTATTAATTAGAAGCCAAGCCAAATCTCCCCAGTGCACTCAAGAAAGAACAGGACTCAAGAGTATTACTGAGGAACAGGAGGAAAAACAAGCTCACAAGGCCAAAGTGGTGCAGGCCAGTGGAAAAGATGAAGACAAGGAGTATCCATGAAGCAAACACAGCATTGACATTGTGTGGGCCCTTGCTCCTCATCTAGGGAAAAACAGCCAGGCACAAGAGTAAAAATCCATCAAGAGGTTTTAGAGCTGCTGCTGGTAGCTTGCACACTGCCCATCTCCCTCCTCTGACAGACGTGTGCATGGCTACAGGCATGGCTTTCTGTTCACTTGGAATTAATGGGATTATATACAGCGGGAAAGGAGGCGGGGTACACTGAATCCTGCAAATACAGAGCTTCAGCCTGTGCTGCTTGATCTTTAGAAAAATATCAGTAAAATAAAATAAAATAACAAGAACTAATTCCAGAGTGCTTCAGTATGCACATAAACTGGTTTTTGTTGCTCACAGCACACATAAATACGCACTGGTGACTGAGGCAGCAGAGTAACACTTTGCTGTTCATTATTTTATCAGACAGTGATAATTGTAGTTAATATTTTCTTAGTAGTGTCTCTGAGAGTTTATTTATGCTGTTAATAATCTGAGCAGCTGTAATGATGCTGGCTGCCAGAGCTGTAGCCTTTTAGAATCACTCCAGTGTGGCAATGATACGATGGTAATAGAAATCCAAGGAAAAAACGATCTTTTCGGAGCAGATGGGGCTAATTCAATCCCTTTCACACACATTCACGTTATCTAGTCTCTTTCTCACACTAGCATGCGTGGGTGCACGTGAGCATATGTAGTCACACACACACACTCACAAATAGCTGTAAAGTCCCACCTTCCACCCTCTGAGGAAGTCAAGCTGGAAATGCCATAATTTTTCTATGTGAAGAGTCTTTCTGAGGCTTATAGGGCAGATGGCATTTTCTACCCCTCGGTTTCTGGGTAGATCTTAAAAATATCATGGATGAAGCAGAAAGGGGAAAGTCATTTCCTTGGGGACAGCCTAGAGCTGGGCACAAGGCTGTGGCTGCACTGGGGTGCTGTTGCCCAAGCTTCCCATCCTTCCCTGCCTTTGACCTCCTTAGTATGGGTCACTCCTGCTAAGCCTGTGCTGGTTTAGGGACTAAAAGAGCCATTTACCTTTTGCTCGTAGCAGACATGAAATCTCAGCAAGAAGGCAAACACCTATGATTTTTTTCTGGTGGGATTTACAGAGCCTAGTTAACCTTTTGGGCCACCAAGAGAAGAGTTAACTGCTCCTCGTGGAGGATGCGAGGGGACCAGCTTTGCCAGCTCAGCGGTGGCTGGTTCTCCTTGCAAACCTGCATTGCTGAGCTGAGCAGACGTCACTGATGAAATGTGAACACCAAGCAGCGGAACAAAAGCCACCATAATCCTCAGATCTGTTGTAGCCATGCAAGAACAAAAACAAGGTGATGACAGAAAAATTGCACGTCCAAATACCGGAAATTAAATGGCAAGGCAGGGGAGGAGAAGGAAAACTGGAACAAATGCAGCATTTGGCAGGGTTTTGTTTTAAAAATAAGGTGCTTGTGGGAAGCTGGGTCACTTTTACAGGGTTTCAGCCTACCAGTTAGTAGTTGTAATTGCTTGGTTACCTCATGAAGTGCGATAGTAAAGCCTTTTACATTCAGTTCACTCCACAGCCCAGCAAGAGCATCTCTGGATTTGAAATGTTATGGTATTTGCTGGGCAGCACTGTCTGCTGCCCCAGTGTAAGGATGCCAGTGATTTTATCTGCTGTGCCATGCCAGCACATGGTGACAGGCAGTGCCAGAAGCATGGGTGTTGCCAGCCCTGTGGAAACCACGGCAGAGCATCCGTAAGCTGCTTCCGATGTTACCCAGCCCAGTCTCCTGAGCCTGCTTCTCCTCCAGCTCCTTTGTCTTCTGATTTAGTGCTCTTCCTCAGAGTGCAACCTCATGGTTTTTTAAATCATGTCTGACAGAGCCTGCTTCTTCCTCTCCTACACTGCATGGAGTATAATAGTAGGGCTTGTAGTGAGGTGGCTTGCTGTGAAGTACTCCTTGTTTTTATAAAGTAATTACAGTGTATTTAATGCACTGTGTATTTAATACACTATTACATAGTTCGTGTGCACACATACATTCTGCCATGCCTGGGAAAGAGAAGTATTGGTAAATTTACAGGGAAAGAGAAGTATTGGTAAATTTACAAATCTTGGTAGTTTTTCAGTGTTGTTGTGTTTACTTGTGTATTAATTATATAGCTTCGGAAACTCTGAACCACTCCTCTAAGAACCCTCTAAATTAGGAAATTTCTGCATGCATCTTCATTTTCTGCCCATTTTGATATTTCCTAATGTAATTTGGAGGCTTTTAGAGATTCTTTCTTCATTCTAAAAGTTCTTAAACTGCTTTTCTTTTCTCTTTTTCTACCCCCTTTGGCTGATGATATGCACCTAAACAGATCTTTCACAGACTCCTCTCTCACAATTTATATTCTGTGAAAGCTTTCCCACTCCTTCCTCACCCCTCCTTATTGCTAACACTTTCTCCTTTTTTTTTTTTCTTTTTTAATCTTGAGGTCAGTTTAATTTTCCTTTTGCAAAAATGTGGGACTCATCTTAATTTTAAATTACAGTTGCACTTTAATTCTGATTATGCTTTTCAGTTAAAATCTGTTAATTTCTGCTTGTTTCTTCCCCACTGGTTTCAGCATGGCTTGCACAGGCACCCAGGGAGAGAAGGCAGCATTTCTGCTGAGCCACCTTATTGTGTCATCCTCCGTTACTGTGTTCCAGGTTTCTTAAGATGCACGTAGCACTGGAAAAAACAAAAGTATTTGAAACAGCCACATATCACAGCCTTGTCTCCCTTTGCTTTATCCGCCAGTTCATGCCTGAGTGTTTAAACTGCTAATTAGTGCCACTTCTTTACATGCACTTTGTTGATTGAGTAATGTTGTGGCCATGTTGTCCCTTTAGAGAAATGGTTGTTTGAAACATCCTCATCTCTAATTTTCGTTTTAACACCTTCACCCAGAGTCTCACCTTAGCAGCCTCGAAGTTCTCCTCCCGAAGCCTTTTCACCTAGGCTTGCCTGCAGGTACTCTCTTGGCCATAACTTGGAATTTTCTGTGTTCTTGTTATGCCCCGGGCAACCTCTGACATCAACAACATACCCCAAGCCACAGAATTAGTTAGGAAAAAATAACAAAATGGTATTTGATTTCAAAACAGGTTACTGAGTTAGATTTTAAAATAAGGGCCCTGACAGGTATCATGTGGCAGGTTTGCTTGCAGGAGTTTAACAGGTTTCCCCCTCCAGTCCAAGAGCTGTTTTGCCGAAGGTGTTGTGCTGCTGTGAGGTGGCAGAGGGAGGTGAGGAACAGACCTGCCTCCCTTAGCTGCCCAGCTTCTCATGCTAGAGCTTTTCTGTGACCCAGAGGAGCAGCCATGCAGGCAAATGCCCCCGTCTGCTCAGAAGACTGCTCTGAATTGTAAAATCTAGGGCTCTCCAAGGGGTGCATCTGGCAGTGACCAGTGTTCAGAGTAAATATGATGCAGGCAGTGCATCCCTGCTATGGAAGAGCACTGCATCTTCCTGTCCTATAGCCTTTCAGTTTTCCAAGTGCATTCCTCGATGTTTGGTAAGATGCCTGCTGTTTCCTGCACTGAGATGTGTCTGCAGCAAAGTATTGAGGCTTGTGCCTGATGATTTCTACCTTCCTTCTCAATAAACAGTGTATTTTCTGAAAGGTGTGGCAAATTCAGCAAATAGCTTTCCCGTCAGAATTTTCAGAGTTGCTGAAAATGTGCAGGGATACTGTCACGATTTCCAAAAGTAAATTCTTTGCTTTGATTTGAAACCAGTCTCACTTTTGAAAGGTTGAAAGAATTTCAATTTGGCTTCAGTAACTCTGAGAGGAAATAAAACTAGAAGTTGTGGATTAAAATAAGCATTGCAGTTGGATCAGAGATTATTTTTACTTCTACTACACTCTAGTTTATTTTTTTAAGTTTCTTAGACATCCTCTGATTCTCTCTTCCCCTTTGGTTCCTCTGACATTACTGGCCCCAGGCTTAAGGCCTGGGGTTTTTGAGAATACTTCAAAGCTGGGGCCATTGCCACAGTGAATTTGATTCAGACCAGCCCAAGTATGAGGGTGCCTCAACTCTTACACTCCACCCATGAGTCATGTGCGGCCGAACGCTGACATAACCAATAACATGGTCATCGATCCAGCGGCTGCTTACGCCATCTTTGCGCTTGGCAATCAATTCCAAGCCACTTGCCCCGCCGTCAGCACTGACGCACTTCTCACGGAGCAGTGGACACAGTTTGCAATTATTGCTTCCCATCCTCCAGGCGAGTCTAGCGTGAATGACTTCTCCTTCCTCCCCGTCTCACCTCCTGCAGTCACACCTGCCACGTTGGAATGCTCTGCGGGCACTGAGGGATATTGGGCTCTGCTTCCCTTTTGGGTGCCGAGGGAGGAGGCTCTTTGAAGTGCTCATGCTGCCCCTGGATGTGTTCATTATGCCAGAGAGAGGAAAATGAGAAGTCGCTTGGTTTCCTTCTACTCTCACACAGGCAGTCAGGGCTTCTAGTGTAGATTCGTTGTCTGGCCAAGAGCTGGGATCTCAGGGGGGAAGGCTGAGGGGGGCATTTATAGGGTTTTTTCTTTTAAAAGCCAAAATTGGAAGTTGGACCAGCACTTCCAGTGTGACATATTCTGTAAAAGTACCACTAAGGTCAGGTAAGCATCTTCTTGAAGCTCTCAGTCTGACAGCCTCAAGAGGCTGTTGTGGAGGATGCACTGGAAAGATACCAGGATACCCCTTAGACCGCTCAGGGTGTGGCTTTGCAGATGGCAGTTTTCCCAGGGAGACTTTTGAAATTAATAGTTAGGTATTGGGCCTCCTAAAGAAAAGAGCTGTGTGTCCAGTTTCTCTGTTCCCCTGGTTCATGCCCAGGGAATGCATGCTGACTGTGTGGTGGCCTCCCACCCCTGCAATGTGATGCGATGTGGGAGAGGCCACACTGCCACTTGGACTTCAGGTTATTCTCCCACACAAAATTTGTATGCGCTACCAGAAGAGGCAGAATGTTAAACTGGGGCTGTCAGAGTATCTTCTTAATTTAAAAAATGTTTTTAGAGTGAAAACAAAGTCGTCTCTTTGTTGGTCTTCTCCATCAGCAACTTGTACATTCCTTTGTTGTTTAAAAGCTTACGTAATACAAATACCAGCATCTGATGCTTCTCACCCAACTGGATTTTTAAAGAGTGATCACTCATTTTAGGAGATCCACAGCCTTACGAGCAAATAAGGGAAATACATCTGTAAGCTCTTGGTGGGAGAACATTTAAATGCTGTTAAATTAAAGAGGGGAAATGAAGTAAAATACTGATGTGGCATTGGCTTACAAAAGTACTCTGCTGTTTATCATCTCTTCTGATTTTTCCCTGCGTCCTGCATGTTCCCACCTTATGTAAAAGGATCATGGTTTCAAAACAATTTCTGCCTGTGTGCATATATAGGAACCAACCGTGATGCCTTAACACCACTGGTTTTGCAGGTGACTGACCTGTTTGAGCCTAGTAATATACTTAAATCTTTCAGAGAGTTTTCCAAAACCAAATAAGCTCAAGCTAGGAAAAAGCCAGGCTTCACCATCCCAGGTAAAAATAACCAAGTAAATAACCAGGAAGTCTCTTAATTCTTAATGGAATAACAGCTTTGGTGACTGATTTTGGTTATCAGATTACACTCTGAAAATAACTTCTGTGCTATACTTGCAATTGGCTGTAGAAGAAAAAGAATACACTGTGTGCTAATTTTAGCAAATAAGATTAGAGTTAATATTTAATCCCAGAGACCTTCTTCAGGCTATGGAAAAAAAATAGCAGCAGTTAACTGTCACTAATCTTATCTCCTATTTTTCTAGCATGTGCTTGATTATATAACTTGCAGTGCTGGGAACATGCTGGCTGAGTGAGAAGTTGGTAGTTTGTTGGCCACATGCTTGGGCATATTAGACAATGTCAAGGCTGAGATGGATTAAAAAGCCCTACACATGCCTTTAGACTACAGTAGCAACTCTGAAAGGCCAGCAAAAGGGGTACCACAGTAGACCTGCTATGAAACAGTATGTGAATAACAGATTCATTTGGAGTTCTGCAAGAAGCAGTTACATTTCTGCTATGTTTCTACCCAGTTGTTTTAAATAGTACTTAGTTTGAGATTTGATATTCAGCATGTGAGGTTTGATTCAATTTTCCTTTCTTCCTTCCCCGCAAAATGGCTTAATTGAATCGATGATTGGAAATTAGAGATGAGGGGTTTCCAACTGTTCTTAGGTGCCTGATGATGAATTTAACCTGAAAATCAAAACACTAAAAATATAAACCATTAACCTACAAGCAGCTTGCGTGCTTCACAACAAACCTATCGGTGCTCCTATTGAGTTTTAAGAAGTCTACTCAAAAGTGTAAAGATAATAACATGTGCCTGCGCTGCTCTGTCAGGATTTGTCCATTCCCAGTGGGTCTGAAGGTCTCACCACCTAAATTACCTCCAATTCAGTAGGATTTAGCAACTAATGTTCTGCAGATTTCATTGTATCCCTGGAGGGGAGGAGAGGGCTCTGCCCTCTCAGCCACCACCAATGAGCTTGTTCTTTGCATGTGCCCCAGGTATGCTTTATTTGGAAAGGAACAATTGCATGTGCATCTGCTGTTGAACTTTATTGCTCTTTTCTAGCAGATCACTGGCACTGTGCCCTCATTAACACAGAAATTAGCCCTGGAAAAGTCTACTAAATTAAAGCCCAGAGCCCAGCTCTCCAGAACAAGGTTGCGCTTTGTTAGTTTTTCTTTGCAGTACTCAGACATAAAGTATCCATCATCTTCCCTGGAAAGCCTTCCAAGATCACTCTGAATTGACTGTTAGGTTAAGAGTCAGGAGAAAAAATCCCTACATTTTAATTTCTTCTCACTGCAAATGCCCAGAGTGTCCCATAGCAAACTAGACAGTTCTTCTCTGTTCTTGATGTTAGTTTGCATCAGATTACTGTAAACTTTCCCTTGCTCCATTTTAGATATTGCCTTGCCAAGTTTTACATTCCTACATGTTTACAGTGATCTTTTCTTGCCCTTAATCACTTTTCCCCTCTTTAAATTGAAGTCAGACTTTGCTGGCATTTTGCAGGGGTTGACCTTCCCCGCTCCAGATGCAGCTTTTCACACAGATGCCATTCTGAGTGGGGTTACCAGACATCCATGTTTCCTTTGGAAATAACCTTCCCTCCCACCCCCCATAAGAAATACTGTCTGTGCAGAATTGGAGGATTTTGTCTATTTGTCTGGGATTTTGAGACATCTGGAAGTCTGGGCAGCTCGCTAATGAGCGTGCACTGATGAACTCTGCGGTGCACAGCGAGTCCGGCCCATCGGCAGGAATGTCGGCCCTCTGCGTGTGCTCCGAGGCCATGTCCCGTGTGCTCAGAACAGCACGGAGGCCTCCGTGGCATGCCTGACCAGCCCTCACGGAGGACACGGATACAACAGGGAGCCAGAGGGACTTCACCCACAGCGCTGTGTCTCCCACGGTGCCTGTGTGTGTACAGCTACATTTAAAATAGAATTTCTGACCTAGAAGTCCCTTACAAAAAGATGCTGTTCCCAATGTGGAAATGAGCTAACCCTCCTCCTAATTTTAGAATAGTATGGAACTAGAAGAATGCTTTGCTAAAAATGCTCTGTTTGCATCTGTAATGCTGCCTCCTTTACTAGCATTTATTGCTGACTGTCTTCTCAGCTTCTTATTCTCTCATCCGACAGTGATCAATATTCTTTTCCTTGAATTAGCCAGTTTTTCGGTAATGAGACCAACCAAAAAGGGAAGGCAGAGAGTCTAACAGCAATACAACTATTTCTCCAAAAGGAAAAAGCATTACCCGGAATGCATCAAGGAAATATAATGAGAGATGATGGAGGAAAATAAGGGAAATATTTCCTCACAAGGAGGTTTTAAGTAGAGTCTGGCAATGATCTCCTAAAGGAAGTAGTGGAAGTCTGGTCACTTAAATCAATTAGGACTAACCAGAGCATCGCACTCCCCAGGACTCTGTAAGGAGAAAAGCAATGTCGAACTGAAGTGAAATAGACTTTGCGTGCTTATTTTCTGCAGGGCTGCTGTCTGTATTTTGCTGGTAAATTCAATATGGCTAATGCTGATTAACATCTCTTGATGGTGATCATATCATTGCATTGTTTCCAGCCTGTTCCTCAATATCACAAACTCACAAGGGCATGGCCATACAAAACATGTGCCCCAGCTCAGCTAGCTCAGTCTGAAAGACAAGAGGCAGATAAAAGGCGGGAGAAGTTGTTTTCTCTCACCTTAGCCGTGGTCAGGCTTGTTATCGCCACAAAGCTGAATTGACACAGACCTCCCTGCTGCACACTGAGCATGGTGTACCTGTGGCAGTGTAGCAGAGGCAGGAGCTGCACAGGGACTTGGTCTCTTGGATTGCTGTAGAGCAAGGAGGTGTGCCAGGTGCCTTAGGCAGGGCTGCAGTACCCATGTTCTCTGTGCACTAGACGGGTTTTAATGCATACAAAACCAGCTGGGGACAGAAGCATGACAAATAAAGTGCTTTATCCTTAGTCTTGGTGAGCTGTTTGGCATGCTCCAAGAACACAGAAGAAGTCCTCTCCTACCGTGCCTTGAAACATAAAGGAAAGAAATCAAGCCTCCAAGAAACTGGGATCTTTGCTTTGCTTTTCTCTCTGTGTGGGCATTGTTGTTTTATATGTATGCTTTACCTTTTCTCTGCCTGGTTTTCTAATAGCCAGTCAATTCTATTTAAACAATAGAAATGGGTAGAAATCGGAAAAAGGCAAAGGATTGAAAGGCAGGGAAGTAGTGACCTAGCATATGAGCTTGGACAGGGTGCCCAGTGGAAGCTCCCACAAACTGACCTGCCTACTTAAACATCAGTTACACAGAAAATAAGGTTTAAAAACAAACAACTCTTGGACATCTTACTTTCAATAGGGAAAAAAAAAAAAAAAACCCCTGGCATTGTTGCTGGCGTGGGTTTTACCCATCCAACAAAAGTCTCTCTCGCATGTAAAAGAAGACTGTTGTATCAGAGAAATTATCTCTTTCCTTCTGCAAATGTAGATCAACTTGTTTTCACTAACTTTTTTCACTGGGATGCATCAGTCAGATCAAATAATTTTAAAAGACTGTCCTTATCTCTTCCTAGAGAAATGCCTGTGTGGTGGCAGTACATGCAGCTTCAAAGCCTTTTCTTTCCCAATGTGCGGTGTTCGTAGTCACGCTCCAGCGGCTCGATTCCAGCCTTCCTGCCAGAATACATCAGATGCAAGCAGTCCCAAAACTGGTGGGGCCGAGGCAGGGAACCTGCCATGGGAGCCGAATCAATATTTAGACAGCTTCAGGCGGCAGAGCTTGCGCTGGCTTTCACATTTGGCAGCAAGCTTTGCACCCGTTTGTTTCCAAAGTTATTGTTTGTGCAGTTTCAAGAATTGGCACTTGAGAGATTTCTGCCTGAGGGCAATGACAAGCGCCGAGTGCTTGAAAAGAAACTTTCCCCCTTTGGATCTGAAGATTGTGAGAGTGAAGGTTGTGTCACTGGGTAATACCTCCTAAGGAAGTCAAGGCACACATTTGCTCGGAGTTTTCATCATCCTTCACGTGAGGCATCTGCTGGGCATCGTGGGGACCCCAGGGCGCAGTCTCAGGCTCTGCTTCCTATCCATCCAGCGCAGAGCAGCTCCAACAGCTGCCTTGCTGCTGTTTGTTATCGTGGTGATTTACCTGGAGCAAAAGCCTGTGTCAGCACGGGAGACAGCCTTGCTGTGGGGTTGCATGAGTCAGCCCGAGGCGGTGCAGAGTGCCTGTGCCGGGGCTACAGGCAGGCAGGCAGGTGAAACTCTGGCCCAGCACAGAAAATTATTTTAATTTGCTTTCCAGCCATTCCACCTAGTGGCCAAGTGACACCACTGCCAGGAGAGCTGGGTTTGTGCTCCCGAGTCCCTGCAGACCTGCGCTGCTGCCGAGCTTACAAGATATGCAGCAATATGTAAGCCCCCACACTGAAGATCTTACCATCAGCCTGCGAGTAGCTCATTAAGTTCCCGAGCAATTTTGTTAATCATGCTGCATAGATAAAATGCAGATAGGCCTTTAGTGAGCTGATAATCTAACAAATAGGCAGAAAGTGTAACACAGATAAAGCAGAGATTGGTTTAATAGCCAGCTGTAAATCTTGGCAATTCTGTACCAGAGGCGTATTGTAAAACAGGAACGTGCAAGTGTGTAAGTATGTGCATGAAAATGCACTGCTTCTTAAAATAGCAGATAGAGCAGTAATATTATGGATGGAATAGCTATTGGGAGCAATTTTAGAGGTGTTCTAAAATATTTTTCTCCCCATCAAAATCTGCACCACTTGTGGTGTCTTCATAATCTGCCATCATAAGTATAGATCTGTGAATAACAAAGGCTTGTTTCTGGAAGTCAGGATTTTCTATAAAAATCTGTGAACTCCACCACTGGTCCTGAGGCAGTATAGGGATTTATAGGCTTTTCATTGAGATGAACCAAATTATTCACTCAGATACACACTAGTCACAAATTAGACCATCGCAAATGTGTGGCCTGATGGCTCACCAGCCTCTTGAGCAGCTTCTTTGCTCGGTGGCATTAATTCAATTGGAAGAATAGTAAAAAGCAACTCACCTTCAGCGTATCCCATACCATCCCAAATATACCCTTCTGAGGAGCTGGGAAGTGGGAGTTTCAATCCCCGCAGCCTGGGAAAGGGACCTGGTCTCCTACTTTCTAGGGTCCCTTTCTGTCTTTAGGCCATTTTGGAAAAAAGGAGACAGCAGTGCTTCCTCTTCTTGTTTGTTTTAAAAGAAGAAGCCGATCTGGGGATGCCTACCAGAGACACCTGCATCCAGAAGGAGGTTGCAGGCCATGCATCCCAACCTCACACAGGCATGCAGGTGTTGGCCTGCTGAATCCCATCTCGAGGCCTTTCCCTGGTATGCAAAGCACAGGGAACTCAGAGAAATGAGTGCTACTTGCAAGAAAGCCAAGAAGGTGTCTCAGTGAATTGACACTGAAGTCACTTACCAGGGTCATGTAGTAGGTGGTTGGTGCAATGGGAAATTGAGTTATGGTCTTCCAAATCCCAACCTTGTGGCCAAAACACTGAATTTTCTTGTGCAGAAACCTTAATGCTTGATGGTGAGTTCTGGTTCTGAAGCAGCCTCTTGCTGCATTATGAAGAATAGAGTTTTTCCAATCCCTTTGTTTCCTGCCCATTGGGAGAAAAAATTTAAGGGAAGTTAGTGGCAGTGCATTTTTGCCAAAAACAGACAATATCTATAGTTTACCATGTGGCTTAGCAACTTATTTGATAGCTGTATGTAAAGATGCCACTGAAAAAATGGGGAGGCTGGGAAAAAGTGTGTATTTTTAAATACATGGTATATTAATGTAAAACATAGATGGTATGGTAAGAAACCAAGATGAGTAGCGGTGCATAACTCAGACCTGGAACAGCTGACTGGGAATCACTCTCCTGGAAACAGTTTTTACTCTTTCTACAAAGAAAATGGTGGAAAATTAGGTACTGAGGTGGGACTCAACATAATTTCTGTCATTTGAACTATAAATATTAATTTCTTTTCTGTTAGCTGTACCTCAGGCTCACTAAAATCAGGAACCGTATGAGGAGAATAATCTCCATGGGATGGAGGAAAGCTATGCAGTCAGTACTTGCCTATTATGTCTTCAGCAATGGCTTGCAAAAAAATTTGAGAAGAAAAAAAGGAAATGGTTTGCTTTCAAAAGAGGCAGAAAGATCCTTTCTGTTGAATTTCGTTGTAATACTAAGTGTTTCCTTCCCAAAACACTTTTTGGATTTAAGTGGTATCTTAAGCTTGAATCCACTGTTCATTGGATTTTCCATCAGGGCAGAAGAATCAAAATTTAACTGTTGTTTTCATGGTAGGGTGCTGTAGCACACTTAAAGTGAGATCCATGTAAGACATAGCAGTGTCCACACCAGGCTGGTTTTGTCAGTCTTTTATTAGGGCAGAGACTTAGTTCATAGGTCTTCAAGATACTTGGGAAAAATAGTGCTCAGGTCAACCTGTGCAGTGATGTACAGGAGCAACATATAGGGAGCAGTGTTGGTTCCTGGATGTAGCATCATTGCTGGTGTGACAGAAGAACAGCTGGTGCTGAGCAGTATTTATTTCTGAATGCCAGATCTGTTTGTTTATCTTACCACATGATGAAGGACTTGGGATGATAGCAAGAGCTGATGGTAACGCTGGCAATTTCCCTCTCTCTTTTTGCAGGTCACTGTCAGGGGGTTTGGTCCGTTGTTACAGTTCGCCTACACTGCAAAGCTGTTACTCAGCAGAGAAAACATCCAGGAGGTCATCCACTGCGCTGAATTCCTGCGCATGCACAACCTGGAGGACTCCTGCTTCAGCTTCCTTCAGACACAACTGCTGAACAACGAAGATGGCCTGTTTCTGTGCAAGAAAGATACCACCTGTCAGCGCATGCATGATGAGGAGAACTCCGATGGAGACGAGGAGGAGACGATGGAATCGGAGACATCAAAAATATCTTGCCCGAGGGAGAGGATGCACCAAGAGCCCTTCAATTTTGAAACCACTGTTGCTGGAGCAGAAAAAGGCGAAGGGATGCTGCCTGACTCTGACATGCTGAGAGATAGCAAGGACAATTTGGATAAAGATGCAGTAACACGGTACCCCAGATACAAGAAATACCAGCTTGCTTGTACCAAGAATGTCTACAACACATCACACATCAGTACCTCAGGTTTTGCAAGCACATTCAGCGAAGAGAGCTCTGGAAATGGCCTCAAATCAGGACTTGCGATGGGGCAGATAAAAAGTGAGCCTCAGAATGAAGAGAACGATGAAGAAAGCATCACACTTTGCCTGTCTGGAGATGAACCTGACATCAGGGATAAAGAAGGGGATGTTGAAATGGACAGGAAACAGCCAAGCCCCACTTGTGTCGACAGGCCAAAAAGTGGGTCTTCTCCTTCTTGCTTGCGGTCTTTCTTCAACAGAACAAAAAGCATAGATTTGGTTGGCTTCCCCAGCACTTCCCAACAGCACTTTGGCAGGAGTCCAGCATGCCCTTTTGAAAAAGGGACAACTCAGGGTGACCACAAAACTGATTATGTCCCTTTCACAGGGAACTATGGACAGTCCCATGCCATGCAGAAGGATGCTTCCAACTTCACAGTGGGATCACCACTCAGGGGGCCCGGCTTTGAAACTCTCTGTAAGCAAGAAGGGGAACTGGACAGGAGGAGTGTTATATTCTCTTCAAATGCTTGTGACCAAGTAAACACTTCGGTGCATTCATATTCTGGTGTGAGCAGCTTGGACAAAGACCTCACTGAGACTGTGCCAAAGGGTCTGTGGGCTGGTGGCAGCCAGTCTCTCCCCAGCTCTCAGACCTATTCGCACAGCGGACTGACAGCTGATCACTTGCCGGGAAGGATGCGGCCGAACACCAGCTGTCCGGTGCCAATTAAAGTTTGCCCTCGCTCTCCTCCTCTGGAAACCAGAACCAGGACCTCCAGCTCGTGCTCTTCCTACTCGTACGCAGAGGACGGCAGCGGCGGCTCTCCCTGCAGTCTGCGTCTTTGTGAGCTCTCCTCTTCCCCGTGCTCCCAAGGCCCCAGATTCCTGGCGCCCGAGCACCAGGAGCCCGGCGTGGTGGGGGATGGATTGTACAACCCGGTCCGAGCCCAGATTAAATGTGAGCCATCCTATGGAACAAACTCCAGCGATGAGTCTGGGTCATTCTCAGAAGCAGACAGTGAATCATGTCCTGTGCAAGACAGAGGGCATGAGGTAGGGATTTAAGATAAGTACATATATCACAGTTGTTATGACCCAATTAATCGCTCCTTGATTCTCTCAAATGACTTTGCATTTCCCCAGCACTTTCTTTGTTTATAGAGGCAAAGAGTAACTTCTGGTTGTTCCCTCATCAGCTGAGTGCACATGGTTGACTTACAGGTCTGCTTGACCTCCGAGGTGTTCAGCACTTGTAAAAATTTGGGTATGGGAAAATAGCAAACTGCTGAATGATGAGAGTGCATTGATGTGCTTAGGAGTCTGCAAGCAGTGTCCTGTCTTCCTCCCTCCCTCACCCACTTCCGTGGCACAAAGCGCTGTTCCTTATTCTTCATTTGCTGAGGTGGTTCCTGCTCCACTTGTTATTGCTGCGGGTGTGTTGGAGCAACCTCAAGCTGTGCCTTTCCTGACACCAAGGGTCAGGCAGCCTGCTCTAAGAGCCAATGCTGCATGTTGCCATCAGAGGTGTGAAATTACTTAAACAATTGCATAGCTGGCCACCCTGTGCTGTGGGAATGGCATTCAAGTCATCTTCCCGTGTGTGTGTGTGTCTGTGTGTGTGTGTGTGTATGTTGCACGTTCAGGTACTGGGTTTTGCCCATATTGTGTGACAGCTTGAGATCATGTTCCCTGCCTGTGACATTTTGTTTGGTGGTGAGCTCTAGCAGCCGTGGCACAAATGGTTTCAGAGAGAAGTTATCCTTTAATTTCCAGGACTGTTGAGGGAATGACAAGAGAATGATCTGGGGCTGAAAAGCAAGCTGTCAATTTCCATATCGTTCTCCCAGGAGAGGGAGGAGAAAGAGGGGCCCTCTCTAAAACTAGAGGCGGGCCAGCTGAAGATGCTGCAGTGACAACTGGCTAACCATGACCAAATAAACTGTCTGTGTGAAGTCACTAGTGAGAGGGCAGACTTCAATCAAGGAGACGTGTTGTGGAGCACAGAAAGTGGAGAAGACTGGATGTTTATTCATGGGGTTTCATTAGGAAACTGCATGACCTAGAGAACATCTTGGTGAAATCATATATCAGGTTCCTCTAGTAATGCTGAAAAACTCCACTGAGATGGGGATGAAAAGAGTGAACTTAAATTCTATCCCTGGGTCTTTATTCCAGCTGCATTCCAGGCTTTTTTTTTTTTTTTCCAGAGAGATGTGGGTGCTTCCTTTAGTTGGCTGCTTAGCTTTAAGGAAGGGCTGAGGAGCCTGGGGAGCCTCTGGTGCCCTAAACCCTGATAACACTGGACCAGTGATTCTGAGAGGACAGTTCTTCTTCATCCCCATGTCGTAAGCAGGGGACAATGCAGAAGGGAGAGGAGTCTCTTTGGGAGGCTGCCTGGGATGCTGTGCAGGAGATCTCATTTGGGAAGCTCTACAGCAGCTCAGTTTGGCCATAGCTGGGTTACTCAGTGAAGTCCTGCCTTTACGAGGGGCAGGGGGCAGCAGGGACCAGGGACCACCCATCTCCACCCATGTGTGTTTCTTGCTCATCATGAGGCAGCACAGAGGGCAGAGGTGAGCCTTTTGAGGTTTGATAATTAATTACCTGTCATAATTACCTAATTGTGTGGAGATATGCTGCAGCAGAAATGAGCCTGGAAGAGTGACATTAGAGGGTTATAGGGGACTGGTGGTGGTTTCCCAGAAAAAGGGTGTTTGAATATGTGCAAGAGACCATGGATGAGAGGGGCAACCCAGAAGGAGCAAACAGGCAGCTACAGGAGACCGTCTGGGTGTGCTGCTGGCAGGCAGACAGTGCTAGGAAAGGTCTGCTCCACTCCTGGTTTTGCTGCTGGTTTCCTCTGGGGAAGATTTTCTGAACTGTGCTGAGCAAGTTTTCTCCCTGGGACTGCTGATAAGGCTTTTTTTTTTTTTTTTTTACCCAGGGCATTTTGATTAGGACTGCTAGGCATTAAAAATGTGGTGAGGAAATTAATGCTCCATGAGGCTTCACTGCACTATCCTGAACAAGCCAAGGGCAAACAGATCACACCAGTGCTTTGGTAGAGATTTTGTCTCAAAAATGATCTTTTGAAGGTTGTTACCAATACAAGAAGAGACTTTGCAGCCTCATTAAACAATGCTGTATTTACACAGTGACTTGGGGTGTGTATCCTGCAATCCTGCAAAATCTGCTGCTGTGGAAACCTCCGTAAAGGGTATCTTAAACCAGACAAGAAAATATGAAACAGCAGCAGGAAGTTCTTGTATAACTTGCTCTACCTACTTTTAGCAGTTTGGCTGTGATTAAAACAGCAGGAGAGACTCACAGCTGTCTGAAATGGACAGCTTTCTGTTCTTCACCTCCCTGCAAGCTGCATGGGAATCTTTCTGCATTACTGAAATTGTTGCTTTGCCCTTCCTGTCCTGATGACTTCACAGATGGGTCCTTTCCCCCTCCATATCAGAACACACAGTGTTTTCTGGGCTTCTATTCAAAAAGCACCTGATAAGATATCTGGGGGTGACATGCTTGCCCTCCTGGAGAGTGGCCATGCAGGTTCTTCTGCTGCAGGTCAGCTTTCATTGGGGTGGGATGGCCTGATGGGAACAAGCCTGGTGGACTCTGACCGTCAGTTATCTCACAGGGCTGCTCAGTTCCCCTGGAATTTGGACCTCGTTGGTCTTAATTTGGCTCCCAGAGTGCTGTCGCTGGCAGAATTAATGTCACAAACATCATTTGCTGGTGTATTGATTGTGTGAGAACTAGGTGAGAGGCTTCTCTCTTCTTTTTTGAGGCATTCTGCTTTCCCACAGACAGATGCCGTTCAGGAGCACGTGGCCGAAGTTGTTTGGTGCCAGAAATGGGGTGCTAGGGCTCAGCATGATGCCATGTGGGTGAAGGTGACCCCACCTTGTGACGAGCCTCTGTCTCATTGGGGGTGCAGATGGCAGTCACAACTGTCAGAGGAGGTGGCTGTCCTTGTAACACCACTGGTAAACCTTCTCCAGGATGTCCTTGCCTACTGCTTCCCTTCCTGGAGCCACCAAGACTCTTCTGCGATCTCCCTTTGTTAATGCTTCCTGATAGAGGCAGCAAGTGCAGTGTGGGGTGTACCCATGGCACAGAGTTGCAGGAGCAGGGCTGTTGCTTGAGCTATTGGGACTTCACAGAAATATTTAATAGTTTGTGTTGCTCTTTTCACTCAGCTCTCTCAGGCCTCCACAGGTTGTAAAAAATCAATTACTGAGATATAATACTAGAGGGAAGACTTAAAGCTCAGTGCTTACAGGCAGGTTCTGACAATCCTGCTTAAAATAGCAACAACAAAACAATAAGCCCTGAAATAATGAATTGTTGAGAAGGAAGTAGTCTGTCAATCTGTTAACCTACTTAGGAACAGAAACTTCTGCACTACCTACTTTTCTTGGTATTCCTTTTCTTCATCAAGTACTTAAGAGGTTTTTTTCTGATAGAAAATTTGTAAAAAATATTGTACTACTAAACCAGTTAAAAAGCAATCTCAGCTCAGTCTAATTTGATAAGTGAGTTTTCTGAGGAAAAAATAAACAAGGGTAAGAGGAGGTAAGAGGTGGAGTTTTCCAAGAACTATTACTATCTAGAGAATTGCATTCAATGTCTTTTCATCTGTATTTCAAAAGAATTTCCCGCCTGGGTTCGTGACTCACTTTTCAAAGGAAATTTTCATAAGAGCAAAGCTAATGCAATTAGACCTTTGAGGATATTGTAGGTAAATAACCTTCAGCAAGAGTCGAAACCCCTCTATGTTAAGTGACAGACAGCCACCCTTTCTCTGTTCATCTGCTGGTGCTTAGCAAAGTACTGCAAGTCAGAGCCTCAGAAAAGGGTAAACCAAAGTTGCTCTACCAGAAGTCTACTGGAACTGTGCTGAATTACCTAATTTGAGTCTGCTTCACTGCTTAATATTCCTACTCAGTGAAGAATGTTACATAGAAAGAAGGGCAACCAAGAAAAATGCATGTGAAGGTTTTAATTTGCTGTGGTATGTGATACCTCCCCAGAATCTGATGATCAGTCACCCCAGCATTCCTAATTTTATTAGGTTTACAAATTTGAAAGTGAGAAAAATTAGTCTCCAGATTATTTTCTGGTAGATGTTCTCCTGACTAGGATGGCATCAGCAGAGCACTGGGAATTGCTTCTCAATGTCCGTTTAAATGGGGTCTTGTCAAACATCGGTCTTGTAAGATAAACTTCATGAAAGTTTTGTTTCCTCTCTTCAGTAGGAATGGTGTCCATACTGGTAGCAAAGAATTGCTGGATTGCAATAACACTGAGAGCTTGAAATTTCAGGAGGGTCCTTTTAAACACTGTATTATTTCGTGGAGCCCTACCACCAATTCTTTTATACCCTGATCTGAAGACCTTGCACAAGCTCTTAAAGGACTCCAGTTCTTGAGCTGCAAAAGCAACTCTTTCAGAGAAATACTGTACTTTATCCCCTCTCATTTCGCGGCCTGATCTTCCATTCTTTAAGTGCACCTGTGGCTTCTGTCTGTGTTCCTGTGCTATCCCTGGTCTCAGAGAAGCCTATTAAAGGGCAGAAGTATTGCACTGTTGTGCCCTTTGAAGAGCTGGGAGCTGGGGACACTGCAAGATGTGAATGGGAAGAGGTCAGCCCAGCATTCTGAGCACCAGCAGTGTGTGATCTGAATACAAGTCCAAGTCATGGGCTAAAGGATGAGAACCCCATCCTCATATCCTGATTGCTGCTTTAATGCTCTCAGCCATGGGATTAGCCTGGTCCCCCACTTCTGGGAGGCAGGTGTCAAATCAAAAGGTTACCCAGGCTGCCTCCACTAGGTCCATTGCAGTGCCCTCTCAGGCAGCATTTGCCGACCCACACACCTCTCAGGGCCCTCACAAGGTGAGCCTGGAGCTGACCCCACGCCACTGCAGGGCCATCAGTTGTCTTGTGTCAGATGGAACTCACTGTCTGCAGTGGGATCTGCTGATCTGAAATGGGACAGTTTAGAGCCTGGTTTGTTGACAAAATGGTAGATCTTCACTGCCTGGGCTCACCATTCTCCTTTTGCAGTCCTTTACCATCTTGGTGTAGCTGACACCTGGAAAAAGGAGGTGTTTTGAAGGCTTTACCTGTGCCAGTGGACAGCAGGATGAGAAAATGAGTGCGAGTGATCTTGGCCATCTCTTACACGAAGTATGGCCCATTGCCTTTGTGCCTCTTAGCTAGCCTCTGTCCAGGTGAAATCAGGACAGGAATAGGTCCCTATTCTGTAGGACCACAAGTGGTGCCTGAAATACCCTGTAGACAATTGAGCCCTTAATGCAGGTGGACATACCTCAGCTCCTGTCCTGGAATGAATTTCTTCTTGAGTGTTTGTGGAAGACAGACTTGCGTGCTAAGGAAGACGCTTGGAAAAACAACACTGATGTCTTGGGCTCTTTTGTGTGAAGCCAAGTACCCATTTCTGCATTAAAATAAAGGCATCAATATGATTGAGCCCCTGTGCTAGATTGCTTGGGTGGGTCCTGAGAGCCTTTCAAGGCCTCAGCAATTTTAAGTGTCAGAGGCTTTCAGGATTTGAGGGCACTAAGGCAGCAGGTTTTTTCTTACAGCTCTGGAGCAACTGACCAACTGGTACAATGAATTCCACCTTCCCATGCCCACTACATAATGGTTGCTTTTTCTTATGGATAATATATTAGTCCTTTTAGTTTCTGTGATGTTAAAGTCAGATTTGGGAAGTTCATTGCTTTACTAGCACTTGGCAGCTCAGGAAAGATGATGTCTTAATTTAGACATAAAGAAAGAATGAAAAAGCTACGGTTGCGCATAGGATAAAGAAATTCCCAATGGTTGACATTTAATGTGAGTGAATACAGGTCCTAGGCTTTTTCCTTTATTCCAGATAAAAAAGAGAGTGAGGAGAACAGCAGCAGCAGCAGCAGTAACTAGTACAGTAGATGAGCAGAACAGCAGTAACTGGCATATGATCCAAGCTGGCACTAACTAGTGAAGCTTGAAGGAATTAATTGGTTATATATGGGCCTTGCAAGTGCTGACTCAGTCACTGTCCCTGTCTGTCTACATCACTGCTCTGACTTAGCCACTCAAAGCATTGACATTTACACTGGCATCCTAATGCTAATACGGGGGGGAAAATGCTAACCAGGTTTCCTTCTTCACCAGGGTGGATTGGGTGTCCTCAGCCAGAGTCAGGGCAGTAGAGTCTGCAGTGGTGGTAGAAGGTGCCAGGTTATTTGTTGTGTGGTGGATAACGAGCTTGTGCTGCTGGTATAAAAATGCATGGAAAGAGTAATTGTGCTGATAAGGGAAGATTTTGGAGCTCTGTGAGGTTATCTCTGGCTGGAGTAACTCCTGGAAGGAGCAGGGATCCCACTGACATTTTTAACTTGAAATAGTTTGAACCAAAAAATCATAGTTATTAGAAAGAAAACTTTACGAGTAGGTACACTCTCTGGGGTTTTCTTTCGCATCTTAGAAAAGATTGACTGTCTTTTTCAGACACCTCAGGTAAGGTTTCTCTTGCCTCCCATAGATACCATAAGATGCAGAATCTTTTCTGAGTCTTAAGTCCATTCCTGCAGCCAGAAGGAGGGAGAAGCCGTGCAGGATGCACTGCCGGCTGAAGAGACCCAGACACTAGGTAGTCCCAGCCCATCATTTCAGGCAGCTCTGGGTGAGTCACATGAATCCCACCCACTGCACAGTTGCAGGCTCTTGCAAAATGACTCACCACTCTGTTATGATAAATACCAGCTGAGAGTCTTGCCCTGTGCAGATGTAAAACACTTTAGCCTCTCACTGCAGCAACACCCCGGTGCAGTTATTCACTGTGTCCGTGCCAAAGGCTTGGTGGGTTGGTATTTTTTTTTCAGTTGACAGCTGATTTAGAAGAGGGAGACAGGCAATAAAAATGCTGTGAATGGTGAAGGAAATGAGTCTGACTCACTTCCACTTTCCCTTTCACATTTTTAATCCTGTGCAGTGCTGCCTGTGACAGGAGTGGGATTATGCTGGGATTACTGATAGCAGTCTCTGGTCTGCTGTGTAGATGGTTTTATTTTCAATCCCTTTTTTTTTTAATGGATTTGTTTTTATTTAATTTCCCATTTCCCTTCAGCAACTTCTACCTGACATATTTAAGTTGCTTCTCTTTCATTCCCCTTCCAGCTGCAAGCACATCTCCTCCTTGCAAGTAAATATGTTTTGAAAGGGAGAGGTAGGGAGAAATAAAGTTAACACTGTTCTCCATTTTGGTCTTAAGAAAATAAGGAAAAACTGGGAACATGAAAGGGCTGGTTTTGCAGTGAAACTGTGGTGTCTTTCAGAGGAAAGCGCTGGCTGTTTTCATTTTCAGACCTTGGTTGAAGCTTGAGAGAAAAGCAGGTGACGCTGAGTTTATGTTGACCATCCAAAGGCTCAGGAGGGGAAATCAAACAGGTTTCATGTCATTAGCTGGCAGTCTGTAAACAAGGTAGTCCACATCACTGTGCCTAAGGTCAGCCTTTATGTATATAAGCAAGAATTTGGGAGGGTTTGGGCAGTGTTTGGCATTCCTTGCTGGTTTAAATTGACCTGTCAAGTAGTGTGTTATGAAGCAGTGCCTGGGCACATGGGGCAGAGGGGCATGAATGAACATTCAGGGCATGGAGCCATCTGAAGGAATGTGGTAGGTGTTTGCACGGAACTTCACATAGCCCAGGCTGGGCGCAGAGCAGTGATAGAAGGGTACAAGAAACACCCAAGAACACGCATAAACAAGGAGGAGCTGGTTACTGGCAGGTTCAGGTGCCTGCTGAGGGTCCATGACTGTCGATGCCAGAGGCCACCGCTGTGTGTTGGTGTGCGTGTGTCCTCAGCAAACTGTTCTGCTTGAACAACTCAGCTCTCTGATAAAGATAACTTACTTATAATCCATGTTGTTACTTTCTTTATCTCCAAATGATTTTAAAGTGCACCATTTGAAGACAATGCATGTTTTAAATATCAAAGGAACATTTTCAACCCATATCTTTCATTTGGCCGGAGCAACTTTACCTTCTTTGATAGCCTGTGTGCAGAATGGTCTCCTTGTTCCAGAGGTTCGATTGTACCAATAGGGACAGAAACATAAATATTTACTGCCATCTTTTGGGCAGTGTGGGTATGACTCACGAAAAGAAGGAGTCAATCGAATTACTCTGCATCTCCTTCAGCTTTGTCAGCTGATTCTTATTTGACCACCAAGTACAACAGTTGGCTGAGGAACATCAGTTTTTTGATAGTTTTCAGTCCGAGGCTCTATGTGAAGCAAGGTTTCTAAGGAGAGGTGCTTACCTTGATTTGGGCAAGCTGATAGATTTTGGGCAAGAAAGCTAAAAGGCTTTGAGCACATCCACCATTCTCCAGCTTTTGACACAGTGCGTGTTCATTGCTTCAGACTGCTGGGAGCTTTGTGTTTTGCTCTGCTTTAATGCATAACTGGTAGGATTCCTGAAGTCAGATCCTGACTTTTTCAAGAAATACAATTTCAATGCTCTTAAATCTGCAAAAATATTACAGTGTCAACATATATTGGTTTATTTTTAGATGTATATATTTTAGCAGGGTAGGATATGCTGCATCACACTCCTCTGACCCTTTCTTCTTACGTAGTGTACTGCTCAGTTGAAATACTGATTAGGTGACCTTTCCTAATTGCAATACAGTATTTTTCATCCACTTGAGGTGTCAGGTTGCATTTTTAACCTCACACTTAATCAAACTTCCAATCCTGCAGTCCAAGCAGAGACACATTTCCTGCTGTGGTAATAGCCCCTTCCTTGAAACTAGTTTGAATTTAATAGCAGCAAGGTACTTCACTCTTTCCAAAAGGCCATGTCTCCTAGTGGACAGAATCTTCTTTTAATGCAATGAAATCAGTTATTAGGGCTTTGTAGAAAGATGAAGTTTTTAACTGAGATTCATATGTGTTGCTGCTTTAAGTACAATTATCATCTTATCCTTACCATCTGGACCTCCACAATGTGCCACAAGGGAGTGTTAAGAACTTGCTCAATGTAAAACTTGGTTTGTTGTTTATTGAGGGGGTGGCGGCAAAGATAATTGTCCTTCCACTCACTGTTGTTCAGCTCACATTGAACAAGCAAAATATGACTCTTTGTTCTTGTCTTGTGTTTGTTTGTTTGTTTTAGGTGAAACTTCCTTTTCCTGTTGATCAAATCACAGATCTTCCAAGGAATGATTTCCAGATGATGATAAAGATGCACAAGCTAACCTCAGAGCAGCTCGAGTTCATCCACGATGTCCGCCGGCGCAGCAAGAACCGGATTGCAGCTCAGCGCTGCCGCAAGAGGAAACTGGACTGTATTCAGAACCTCGAATGTGAAATCCGCAAGTTGGTGAGTTCCGTGCTCTCCCAGCTCAGCCCACTGCAGCCTGCAGGGCACCAACAGCAATTCCAGTCCAGACTCAGTGGGTTCCGTCCACTTGTACATTGATAAGCAGAATATACAGTAGACAGTGCTGCCACATTTTAATCTAAGGGAGTGAGGTGACTGGAGTGAGGCCAAGTGGCTGCTCAGAAAATTCCTCTCTCTTTCAGTCATGGTATGGACACCTCAGGTGTGGTTTTTTGTGCTTCATTGTGCTTTGTTCTCTGCACAAGCTGTAGCAAACATAGTGTGAAAGAAGCAGGGATCTGTTGGAAGAAGCTGAGTTCCCATCACCTCACAAATGGCAGAAAGCCGCATGACTTTGGGTTACTCACTGCTCCCTGTGCCTGTCTGCTTCCCATCTGTAACAGGGAGGTGACACTGACCTCACAAGATGGTTGGGAGGCTTGTATCATCAAGGCTTGTAAAACCTTCAGATGCTGTGCTGCTGAAGCCCTGGGGGGAAAAAAGAAAAATCAAAACATTGTTCAGAGTAGTGCTCCACTGATGCAAAACAAACAACACAACAAAGATAAACAAAATAGTGAGCAACTGCTTCCTGCACTGAGTGTGATGCACAGTGTATACAGGGTGAGTCAGAGGTTCTGCACAGTGGAAGAGTAGATGGATCTTCATCAGGTTGTCAGAAGAAGCAGGTTCAGTCTTAGCTGCACATGCCTGTCCCTCTGCACTGAGCTGGTGATGGGGAGGAGTTCCTGTCTCTCACTCTCCAGAGCTGCAGGAGCAACACTCTGAGGGCTGGACTGGCAGCAAGGGGTGATTCAGCCTTTAACCTGTAGCCTTCACTTGAAAATTAATTTGGGTTCATTGATTTCATGCAATACTATGACATTGCCATTATTGTATGATGTAATCAACTGTGGATAGAGAAAATAAAAATTTTAAGTCCTCTCCCCAGCACAAACAGGCATCTCAGGGAGATGAATGAATGAATGGCAGCTGAGTGGCCTTGTGGGCTTGATCCCTGCTCAATTTGAGGAATCAAAAACCATTTGAGGTGCAGGATTCTTCCCAAAAAAACACTGACTTTCTATTTAGCAAAAGGGACTTGGATATGTGGAAATATGCAGTGAGTGAGCCAAGTAGGGAAGGCATCCCAATGGATGTGTTTGCAAACAGTGAAGGGCTGGTGGGTGAAGGGATGGCTGGAGGCCTTCTTGGGCACAGTGATCACAATATGATGGAGTTTTTGGTTGTTGGAGAACTAAGGAGGAGGGTCAGCAGAACTGCCACCTTGGACTTCCAAAGTGCAGACTTTGACCTGTTTAGGAGACTGGTTGGGAGAATCCCTAAGGAGGCAGTACTGAAGGGCAGAGGATTCCAGGAAGGCTGGATATTCTTCAAGGAAATATTACAGGCATGGGAGCAGGCTGACCCCATTTGCCAAAAGATGAGCCACTGGGGAAGACCAGCCTGGATGAACAGAGAGTTTTGGCTGGAACTCAAGGAAAAAAATGAGTTTGTTATCTTTGGAAGAAGGTGCAGCAACTCAGGAGGACTACAAGGATGTCATGAAGTAATGCAGGGAGAAAATTAGCAGGGTAGAAGTCCAACTAGAACTTAATCTGGCTACTGCTGTGAAAGACAATAAAAAATGTTTTTAAAAACAGACCAGCAACAAAAGGAAGCCCAAGGAGAATCTCCATCCTTTATTGAATTCAGGAGAAACATAGTGGCAAAGAAGGAGGAAAATGCTGAGGTGCTTAATGCCTTCTTTGCCTCAGTCATACTCAATAGTGAGACCAGTTGTTCTCCGAGTACCCAGCCCCCTGAGCTGGAAGACAGGGACAGGGAGAAGAATAAACACACAATACGTGATCACTGGAAATTCCTTTGTTATCTTCTGTCCACTTTGTGACCAGCAGTTTCCAGTCTCATTAATTACATAAAGGTGCTGTGGTTTAAGGGTTTTTCACTTGGCTGGGTCTTTTTTCCAAAAGACCCCTTTTCCCCCTGTAGTTACTTACTGTAAGTCACCCATCTTCTTGACACAGATGGTTTCACAGCAGACAGTGAGTGAAATGGTTGTATCCTCAGAGTTTGATAGGTAATTTTTTTTGCCTGCTTTCTCTCACTCATTCATCTACCCACTCACATTCCCTTTTTTCCCTGCAAACTCACAGCATATTCTCCTCCATAATTCATCATCTCAAGATGTACTTGAGCATCTGTTTATTTTTTTATTATTTTTATGCTTTCTTGATAGATTTATCAATATTTTAGCAGTTAGTTCTTTTCATGTGCACTGCTCTCTTTCACATTAACACAGCTGTATGCTTCCAGTGTGGGCTCTGGACCCAGGACAATACTATCAGCTGTCAACAACCACCCATAGTTGGATTATCTGAGTTGTGGAGCTTTCGCACCTCAGATGCCGAGACATCTTGGGTTTAGCAGTGTTACTAGGTGAGATACGTGGCTGCGCTGCTTTTGGGGCCAGCTTAGCTCTGGAAATAGTTCTGGTACTCTACAAAATCTCATCGACTCTCTCAAGCAGTATGCCCACCTGCCTGAGACAGAAGGAGATGCAGCAGGACCATCCCAGTCAGTCTACACTGAGTCAACACCGTTTTTTAGAGGTGAAAACTTAGGCTGAGTTCATAAAAATATCTGTATTATATCAAGCCCAAACCATTAAGCACCAGGACATATGAAAACAAGCCATGGTGCAGGCCACAGAGCACACTTAGACCCTCTCCTCTGAATAAACTCACCTCTCAGTGGTAACAGGGCTCCCGGGGGTGCACCCAGCCTAAGCGGCCAACCCAACATTTCAAGGGTGAACTGAACATTGGCAGCTTATCCTCACTTCAGGAATTAACCCCTGTTTTCTTGATTAGATAGGAAATGGCACTTCTCCATCAAAATGTTTTGTTCAGAGTTCTTTTGTATCATCTGTCAGGCAGCCTTAGTTTATAAAGGGAACAGTTCTGTGGGAATAATTTGTGATTCTATCCTCTTCCAGTTCAAATGTTTTTCTCCAGATGTTTCCCAAACTACAGTCCACACAGACCTCGTGATGGTCAAATACTTGATGTCTTTGTGACTTTTCCTCTGGCCATGTGAAAACAACTGTGACATGTTGGTGTTCTTGGGTACTGCTGCATCCCTGCCCAGAATGAGCAGGCAGTGGATGTGCCTTCCTTAGCCTAAGATGCCTTCTTTCTTTTTCAGGTGTGTGAGAAAGAGAAATTGCTCTCAGAAAGGAACCAGCTGAAAGCAAGCATGGGAGAATTGTTAGACAACTTCTCATGTCTTTCCCAAGAAGTGTGTAGAGACATGCAGAGCCCGGAACAGATCCAAGCTCTCCACCGATACTGCCCCGTTCTCAGACCCATGGATCTACAGCCAGTCACCACCATCAGCCCCGCCCCAGCTGGTGTGGAGCAGAGCCTGGTGACCTCCCAGTGCGTTGGGGAGAGCATGCAGTGCTGCTCGGAGCAAGGCTCAGTGCAACTGGGAGCACCCTGGCTGCCCAACAACATCTCGGAAAATTGTTCGGCTGGCGGGGGGTTGGATGGAGCTGACGCAGGTACTTACCCCGAGAGAGAGCTTCCACCAGAGCAGAGCAGCCAAACGGTCACGGTAGACTTCTGTCAGGAAATGACTGATAAATGTACAACAGATGAACAGCCTAGGAAAGATTACACCTAGTGACTCGTAACCTTAACGTTACACCTGGTCAGGTGTTCTTCAGTCAGCCAGTGGCAGTGTTCATTTGTTGTCTAGAAGAACGTATTTGGTGCACACTACAGTGGTCTTAGCAGCAATACTGTTTTTAAGTATTCCCTCCTCTCTACAAGCAGGAGTTCTCTTCACAATGGTGCTATCCCTTGCTCAGGCAGGGAACGAAGCAGTGGCAACACTGTCTGTTTTTGTATGTTGATTTCAATCTTAACAGGGATGGACATAACACCTCTGAGGACCCAACCGCAGCTTTTTTCTCAGTGGCCCATGTCACAAAACCCTAACTCAGGAATTTCCTCTGAATGTTCAATTTTTCATTGAAGACAGCTTCTTTACACATCAAAGTTTTATAGCTAAACTGTACATATTATATATAATATATATAAAATATATATATCCATATGCAAGAGTCCCTGCATGCCTCAATTTTTCTCATCCTACAAACTGGAAGCTTTCATTTCTATTGTATAAACAAGTTCCAACATTCCTTTTTGTCTTTGATGCTAGAACTAGTTTGGTAACTTGTTACACGATAATTTTTTCCTCAGTTCGCAGTTCAGCAATAGCATTCAATTTGTACTTATTTATAAAATTTTAATGTTGGAAACTTATTTGAGATTTTATTATAGACAATTTTTTTGGCACAGCCATTTTGTGCCACTTGAGCAATGTGGAGTTATTTTATTTTCTTGCAGATACTGTACAGTAATGGTCAACTTTGCCACTTGCACTGAGTTTCTGGTCAAACCTCTTTTCATAAATGAAGTCACGACTTCAGAATAACTTGAGTATATGGTTTTCTTTGCTTTATGGCTTAAAGGAAATAGAAAATTTTTAGCTAATAGACAAACACTCAGGAGCTCATTATGTAGTAAAAACGGTCTTGCCAAATACTGAATTCACTATACAATTTGTAAAGAGAATCTGCTTGAATTATTTTTATATTTAGACTTCTTTCTGTTTCACAAACCAAGTTTAAGTGCTGTTAATGATGCTTTTGGAGTCTTATAGGGGAAAGTATATTTCACTCTGTAGAGAAAAGTGTATTTGACAACTGGATCGATTCATCATATGTTCCATGAAGTAAAGCAAACAGAGATCACGTCAATATACTTGGGGGCTTTTTCTCCAGCCCCACTCTGCACCCTTTACTCATGGAAGCAACTGCTGCTCCGGCTAGTCCCCAGAGCCTGACCTCAGCTGTCCTCAGACATTACCTGTTCTCCCCACCAGACCCAAGTTGCAGAGGTGGGTCTGGTGAAGTCCGTGACCCTGCCTAGGTAGGCGGAGTTGCAGGATCACACCCCTAGTTGTTAACTTTGGCTTCCTTACGGAAGTCCAGCTAGCACTGTATCCTCTAAGAGCAAAACATACATTTGCCAACACCCGATTTGGTCACTTACCCATCAAATTCTTGTGTTCCAGGATCCTCTCATCCTGCAGCATTGCCCTCAGCACAAACTGCAGCTAAAAGAACGCTGTCTCAAAGGAGACTACTCAGTGAATTGGCTTAGTTGTAACTGTATTGGACTTGTATCTTAATGTTGACTCATGTTATGACTGTGTGAGACAGCAGCTTTCCAAGCATAACATCTGTATGTACAGTGTAGACAGAAGAACAACCTCCTAATGCTTTTTTAATAATTATTACTATTCTAAGTGTACTGAGTTTTTATTTTGTGGTTCTTTGCCCTAAGTGTGCCAGGTTGTGTGGCTTTATTGACGACAACTGTCATGTGCTTTATTGGCTGATATTGTTTGTTCTCGCTGAAAAAAAATGACCAGCTGTTCACACCTGTTTAAAAAAAAAAAAAAAAAAGTGTGGGGAAGCAGCTTCTCAGAAGCACTAAGTGATAATGTGGTCTTCTGTGCTAACGTTTACACTAGAGGTGTGCGCTGGTGGTTTTTTGAGGCACTCAAGTAGATCAGCATCTTGAACCCTGGAGGAGGAATCAGCTCCCTCTCTCCACTTTCTTCCATCTTCAGACTGTGCTCATGGACTGTCGCCCACTCGCCACAAAGTCTTGCTTTTATCCTCTTCATCCAAACTATTGTAGCCAAGCTACCGAGGAGGAAATGCATATAGCATGTGCCATGTTTGTTGAAAATACTTTTTTTCCCCGCATGTACAAAGAAAAACTAGTATATAATGTAGGAGAATATTTATGTTTAAGTATTAATCATTACTGTACAAAATCCTTACCTTTAAATGTTCAAAAATATACAAATGCCATAAACTCCTAGTTCACACGGTTGAAAAAGGGGGAGGAGTTGTCCTTTCTTTTTAAAAGAGCTTAACCTAAAAATACCTGAACCCCCTCCCAGCCATTCTTTGCAGGTAACTTCACTGAGAAGCTCTTTGGCGGGGGGGTGGGATTTGACTTTTCTTTGAATTCGTTGACGTTGCAAAGCAGTTCTGTGCTTCGCAGAGAAGTTTTGTTTCTATGAGACCATGGTGAAAGCTAGAATTTAAAACTAAATGTGAATCACATTATAGAGTCATAGCTACTTGGGGGGGGGTTGGGGGAGGGGGGGAGGGAAGGGTCAACTGACACAGTATTTTAAAGATGTTTTTCTGTTGCCTTTTTTATTTTTAAGTGACCTCCTATATATATGAATAGATAGAATGTTTTATGAGTATAAAACCAAGTTTTAACTTGCTTCCTGACATGAAGATTTACTCTACTAACAACTCATGTGCAACTGGTACTCTTGACCTCATTCCAACGGTTTAAAAACCCACCCACACAACCCATTGCGCTGCAGCTCTTAGGTTTGACCTGGCCTCGTACTGGTGCTGGGTCTCTTGATTTCCTCTACCTTGGGAACTGATATTTAAAACCACTGCTCAAATAAGTGTCTCTTCCTCAACCTTTCGCTCGTCTCTCTCTTTCCCTCCCCTGCAAGCTTTTCTGGATGTTTGATTTCATTCTTTCCCATTAGAAGTGGCTGATTTTGTGTCATTGCTTCCTATATTTACATGTATCATGGTTTTTCAGTGGGGTTTTTTTGGTGGTGGTGGTGGTTGTTATTTGTTTCTATTTTGTTTTGAGGTTTTTTTTGCTATTTTGAACCATGTGGCTTTCAAAGCAGTTACTGGGCTAACGTTAAAGGAAAATACTGGGAGGATTAGTTTCAGACCTGGACGCCAGTTTACATACCCAACTGTTCTTGTCTCATGAGGTCAAACCAAATGACCACAAAATATCATTGGAAAGAGCGAAAGAAAAAATCTGACTGCAGAATTTTAGAAGTTTGGCCTAGTGGTCACTGTGATCTTAAGAATCTCTTTGCATTTGTCAGAGAGGATACATGCAGCATCTGTCCTGCCGGGCGTTGCTTGGGAATGGCGTGGTAAGACCCCATCTCCCCGCTGAGCGCTGCACCGCTCCCATGGGCACGTGAGTCCTTGGGGCTCTGTCCAGTCTGTATCTAGTCCTCCTTTTCCTCTGCCATTGCTATACTTGTATTGCCAGGAAACCTCATTTCATTTAGGCTTGTTATGCTTTGTCAGGTGAGTACTACACTATATAATGTGTTTGTTTCTCTGCGTTCTCTGGGGGTGCCTTGAACACAATTAAAGCTCATTGCAAGCTGATTCTGGAACAAAAAGGTAGTGAAAAAATAAATTAAAAAAAAAAAGAGAGAGAGGGAAAACAAAATGGAAAACAAGCAAAACAAAAGCAAAAATGTTGGCTGTGTTATCAGGAGATCCCAGTATTTATATCACTGACTTCCTAACATGATGACTCAGGCGTCAAGAGTTTGATGCTGCAGTATAAAACTATTATTTTATATATTGTACAAGTAATTTATTAAATGTCTTTCTAAGGGTATATGCTGCTTTTAAGATGCACTATATTTTTGGATCTAATCCCTGTATTATTTTTTTTCCCAAGGAAGTAAAATGTGCTGCAAAAGCAAGCCACAGTGATTAGTATGCTAACTGCTACTTCTCTTTAAAAAGGAGAGTGGGAATGAGATACGTAACTTTGCTAAGTGGATTAACTCCTGCCAGAGAAATGATTAATGCTGATAGTGTGGTTGTTCATCTGGAATGCGACACTCCGTCAAGTCTGTATCCTAAAGAGTGCTTACATAGAAGTTAAAATGCCTAGATACATAGTTAATTTTTTTAATATGTGACTTCATGATTGCCTAGTAAATAAAACAAATCTGCATGCTGGAATCACTATAATCCTGTAATAAAATGAAAACTGATCCACTAGGAGAAAGCATGGTGAAGCGTTGCAATTCCAGAATCAACACCACATCCTCACCTGTGTCTTATAATCCACTGCTGTGGTGGTGAAGAGAGCAAGGGGTGCATTCACAGAATAGGAGACCCACAGTGAATTTTGCAGTGAGACAAAGTGAACATTTGCCAGGTTTCCACAGGCTTACATTTTGCTCCACTTCACATCCTCTACCATTGCAACAAGGAGTGCTGCTTCCACCTTTTTTTCCCTGATCTGAGATACTTTTGAGGGTGCCTCTGGGTGAATGTTGTAGCCCATGGCTACAGCATTTTAAAAGTCTCTATTTTAGGGCTGCCTTGAGAGGTTTTAGCTCAATATGAGCAGCGGCTTTGCATAAGGAGGGGATCTGCTAAGTATGGAGCAGTTTTATTTTTATCAGAAGTGAGGTGAAACTAAAACTATTAACATAAAGAATTTCTGCTCTCTTTCCTGTTAACAATTTTCTCAACAGATTTTTACTTCATTTCAGTTTTGTCTCTGCCAACACAGTCCAAGTTAATTTTGCATCCATATATAAGATATGTGTATGTATGTGTACATACATCTATAATTCTAGTCAGAGTGTGTGTTTGTGTATTTTCCTGTTTATAATACATATATGTATATTTATAATACTCCTTGGAGTATTTTATGACTCAGGCATCAGGTCTGATGCTGTAGAATACAATATATGTGTATATGCATATGTTCAAATACTGTGTGTATATTTAAAAGATCTATTGTTGGTGGTCTGTAGAATAATTATTCCCTTTACTCTCAAAATTTTAATGGCATTACTTGCAAAGACTAAGTGTACAGTATTTTCCTACACTCCACCAAGATAGGTATTATTTATATCGAAGTCAATTATTGATATGCATTTTAAGGTATTACACGGATAATATTGCCATTTTTGCAAACAAAATCACTTTTTGGCAGGAAGGAATGATAAAAATATCTTTTTATAAGCTCATTACCCCAGCCAAATGACTGCTAAAAAGCCAGTTAGATGACTCCTGTTCTTGTACAAACTTAAGTGACTGTGGGCAGAGCCGTTGCCGTAAGTGAAAGTCACTGTGTGGTTCATGCAGTGCCACTGTTGTCCCTTTTGGCTAATTAAGGGCATGCAGAAAGAAACTAGCATCCCAAAATAGAAATGGCAGCTGGCAGCGTTTGATTTCATTGATTGCTTAGAAGCAGAGATCGTCCCAGGCTACGAACCCAAACGACTCCCCCCCGTTTTGGAGGGAGCCAAGCAGGGGCTGCAGTCGACGGTGGGCTCAGCCCTGCAGCCAGAGGAGCCCACACTCTGGGATGTGGGCAGAGGAGGGAGCAGCTGCCCCGTGCTGGGGGCTTTGGCTGGCACCCCGTGCCCAGGCCGGTGGTACCCTGCATCTGTGATGTACCTGAGAGAAACGTGCATGGTTTCAGTCCTGTTCCCACTACTGCATTCGCTCTGCCTGAAGCTCTCTGGATCCCTCAGACCAGCAGGAATGATACTAAACACTTTGGCGATATTCGGTGTGTGGTTGTTTACTCAAAGTTCAAGTATCACCTTTGATTTCAAGGGTGCAGATGCCCTAAGAGTTTGTTCCAGAACCAGTTGGTTACAAGTGCACCTCTTATATATGCCTTACAAACTTCAGAGGCCATATTCAAAACAGGGTTTTATCAGTGTATGCAAGGGGGTGCAACCCCTCTTCTCTTCCTCCCCAGGTCAAACAGTATGGACAGTTTTCACACATATCTACCTGTATAACCCTCTGTACCTCTCATAACTGGTCAATGACTGTAACAGGTTACATCAGGTGTTTTTTCTACATACTTTTTACACAAATTCTATGCGATTAATGTAACTTAATTCAATGCATCATTTTATTGTACTAGTTCTTAAGCTTGTCTTTATTTTTTTTTCTAGGTGACTGTGGTTTCTTGTGATTTTTATTGTATAAATAAATGAGGTGGCTGTTGATGCTTACTCTCTGTTACTAAGAATTTTTACCTTTTTGGAAGAAAGCATTGCTATGAACTAATGAATTTAAAATGTCATTTACTCATTGTAAATACAGTATTGTGCAAAAAAAACAAAAATGAAAAAAAACCACCCAACCCTTTTCATTCATTTGAATTGCTAGTGTTAACTGAATTTTGTCTAGACACCATTTCTGTTGATGAAATAAAGACATATCATTATGTATTGTAAATCGTCTCATCTTGACTCTGAAATCGATGTTGCAGGGCTTGGTTAATACGTGGGTTGTAGGTGAGATTCAGGAGGAGAGGCTGGATGTGGTTGTTACTGCCAAGTGAATCTCTGGACTGATGAAGAGACTTCTACTCCCGTGGTCCCACTGCTAATTCACTAGCAGTCTTTGATCCAGGGATCCAGTTACCTTTGATCTGCAGGAACAGCCCAGGGTGTTCCTTTGCAAACATGAAGTAAGTTTTTTTGGAAGATCAAATAAGCTGTATCTATACCCATTCCCCTAGTGCATGACTTAAGGCAATTCTGCTCAGTCTTTGTTTTGGTCTTCTGAAGCGCCAGTGTGCTTGTTGGAAGGTAAGGGAAGAGGCTGAGGTTTGTTTCCCCTTTAAGGAAAACCTGAGAGAAACTTAGAGAGGTTTCTGTAGAAACAAAATATAGCTGAAAAATCTCTGTAGTGTTCCTCTCTGAAAGAGGAAACTTGTGCTATGGACCATTAGCAGAAAAGCCAGAAAGGAAAGAAGAACTTACAACAGCTTTAGATGCTATTACCACAAGCAGGACATGGGGTCTAGCGGGGGGTGCTTGTGCTGTAGGAGTCCCTTATCAACCACCTCTCTCCTTGTGTCGGACACAAGCTGGGATCCTGCTCAACAGCTTGGCAGGAGGAGACCCAGGAAGGGGGAATGGTGTGACCAGTTGTCCTACCCTGGCCCTCACACTTGCTGAGCTGATACTCTGTTGGAGTGGGGAGGAGGGCAAGCTGCTAGAGGGAGGTCCCCAGGCTTTTTTATCACCAAACGAGAGACCGTAGATCGTGTTCCCTGGGTCACCAACCTTAGAGATGCAAGTTGCATTCTCCTCCATCTGCAGCAGTGAAAGTTGCCTGCAATGTTTCAGTCTTAAAGTTCTCATGGAAGAAAATCAAACGTTATTTTCCAGATGCATTACTCAGTTTTCTGAATCTTCCCGTTGAGCATATATGAGGAGGGCTTCCCACCCCATCAAATCTGTCAGAAGATGCCGCATCCACTGTGTCTACACAGCCTGGCAGTAGACAAAGTACTTTAGCAAAGCTGTTTCTCCATCCCTCAGTTGTTGCTGGCATTTAATGGCCACCATTTCAAGTATTTCCTTTTTTTTTTTTT
>VWZT01000870.1:658622-768185 GCA_013397055.1 Pachycephala philippinensis
ACAGGCTGGGGTCCTCCTCGGAGAGGCCCGCCGGCCACTGCGGCTGCCCCCAAAGGCTCTTCTGGATCTTCTTGATGCCCAGGTGGGCGATTTCGAGGATGTTGAGGAAGAGGGAGACGGCGGCGATGCTGTTCATGAAAACCATAAAGATGGTCTTCTCTGTGGGTCGGGACACAAAACAATCCACCGTGTTAGGGCAAGGGGGCCGAGGGCATTTGTAAAGGGGAGACATGTGAAGCCCGTATAAAAGATACTGACCTATCATAAAGCCCACTTCGACCACCGACCGGGTCAGGATATGTAGGACATAGGTGCGCAGCAGAGACCCTCTCAGGGGTGCCTTATTCACTTTCTTCTGTTCCTCCAGCTTACGCAATTCTCTCTCCAGTCTCCTGTGTTCCTCGAGCATGGGCTCCAGGTCCTCGAGCTGAGCCCGCAGGTGGGCTTTTCTGTTCTGTCGCTCTTTCTCGAGCGCCCTTAACCTATAGAGCGCGTGGCCCATGTACACTAAGGATGGGGAGGAGACAAATATGATCTGCAGTACCCAGTATCTGATCAAAGAGATGGGGAAGGCTTTGTCATAACAGATATTGTTGCAGCCAGGTTGCTCGGTGTTGCAGATGAACTCGGACTGCTCATCATCCCAGACATCTTCAGCAGCCACTCCCAGCACCAGCATCCGGAATATGAACAGGATTGTGAGCCAGATTTTGCCAACTATGGTGGAGTGGATGTGCACTTCTTCAAGGATGCTGCCCAACAAATTCCAGTCCCCCATGGTCAGAAGTTCATTTCTGGAAAAGAAAAAAGTTATTTTCATGCAATGATGGATTTTTTTTTTTAATAGCCATTTTTAGTTTAGTTTGATTTGGTTTCTTTATTTTAATAAATGTCTTTCAGATACATGCTAGTAGCTAGAGAGCTCTTAGAAGTTCATCATTATTTTCTATTTACTGGGTCTTTAAATGAATTCAAACTTCATGATTACTGGTCAAAGATGCAAATGTGAGATTATTTTAAGATTAAGAGAGATTAATTTCAGCTGTAAGCCACAGTACTTTATAACTGCCCATAGTTTTATATTATTTTCTTCCCACTAGAAATGAAGACGACTTTTTTCCCACTTTGCAAATCCTTTGCCAACTACAGTTTAATTCTACACCCACTCCATTCCACATTGACTATGGATTTGCCATAGTTTTGCAATAATAGATAATGTTCTTGGCTTTAATTTGTTGGATAAAGTTTTGAGAAGTGTCCTATAACTGTGACTAAAAAAAAAGTTTCATTTTTACCCTGAGGTAGTAGCAACATTAGTGTCATCCATCCAATATTTTCCCATCTACCCAGGTAACAACTCACAAGTTTCTCTCTTGGCTTCCTGAAACTACAAATATGTAGCAGATTTACACTTAGCTTTACATTTGCAGTCTCAGTTCTAGGATAGTATCAAAAAACTGAGTGCTCCTAGCATTAATACCTTTATTTTTACGCATGAAGTTTTACTGGACCACCAAGACTTCATCTTAATTATAAATTTTAACATATGAGATAATGAAATCAGGGATTACATAATGGAGCAAGGTGGAGGTTTTTATCAGTGAGTGTGTGAAAATCCTTTTAACTCTTTCCCAGAAACTGCTTGATTCACAAGCAAATTGGTCTATGTTCTGCTACCGGATGCTTGATTTACAAGCTGCTTCTTTTGAAACTATTTTGGAGCTTCAGGTAATGTGGGGAATTGAAATGTAAGATATTTGACCGTTTGTGAATGAACTGCATGTTTGGTGTTGTGCCCCTGGAACGTTTTCTACTAATATGGCAATAAAACATTGAAAGCAAATGGGATCATATCTACCTTAGGGTTCACACTTGAATTTTTTTATGCTACAATACTTCCAAGAAGTCCCAAATTCCGCTAAACCACAACCTTTAGTAAAGTAAAATTTCTAAGCTTTTTTTTTTTGAAAGTGGCTGGTTGATGGGCCCAAAATCTCGTATATATTTAAATGATAGCATAGCTGGGTGATATCATTATTATTAATATGGCTTTGTTCATGACATGATCCCGTGTAGTTCAGTTCTGCTTCAAGGCTGTATTTATCCACACTGCAAGTAAAGCTTTTCAGTTGTAACCAGCAGTGCAGCCATTCTCAGCACAGGCATCCTACAGACTTTATTATCACATTTCTGGGATTGTTTTTTGTCCGCAAATTTGAATTTTCACACATGGAACTGGCTAAGGAAACACACGTAGTCAAGCCATTTCTTAGGTGCTGTTATGCACCCAGAATATCTTGTTTCTCCACTCCTTCCCTCCCATGCATATCATTGCAATGAGACACATGAGGAAAACAAAAACCAATAATTATTGTAGTCCAATGCAACAGTCAAGCAAAGGAACTTTAGGTATATTCACTGCCTTGTAAAATGGCTGATCCGTCACTGAAATTATGATAGACTTAGCAGAAAAACCCAACCAAACAAGAAAACCCCAAGTGTGATGCAACAATGTAAATTCAGGAATAAAAGGGAAAACGAGATATGCTTTAATCCCAAAGATGAAATGCTAGCATTCCTCTATCAGTAGGAACTGCCATTGTCTGTTCTGGAACAGAAAGTGGATGTAACTATTTGGGGCAAGAGAGGTGTACAAACAGATCACTCAGGCTCTGTAGTTTTGTTTCATTTTTCTACCAGTGTTTAAATAACTGTATCCTCACCTTTGCATTATAAAAGCCAACAGATGAGAGTAATGTAATTGTAAGAACGGTATAATTCACCCTCTATGTGACCCTGTGATACCAGGACACTTGCCCTCAGCTCTGCACTGGTAGAACTGCAGCATAAATATTGGCACAGTGAACATTGTGTATAAAATAAAGAAGTTAGTTTAGAGCCACAAAAGCCAGAGTTTCTAAGAAATCAGCCCAAACTATTTCACAGCCTTGTCATAGCAATGTGCTTCTAATTTTTCAATTTTTTTCCCCTTCCCTGGTCTTAACAGAGTTCTTTGTAACAGAGTAATTTCAGTTTACTCTAAGAGAGCAATCCAAGTATCAATGATATCAGTTTTTCCAGTTAACTAGTAGACTAGAAATTCTAGTAGTACAGCCTATTCTATATTACTAGTGTGGTAGACCAGGAATACACCATTTTTAGTATAGAAAGTGCATGCCTGAGGTGTTTCTCATTATACCATCTGACTACCTTTGTGTCTGCCCAAGTATTTTTATATGGTTATTTCAAACAATAAAAACTCATGCATGTAATCAGTTAGAAACAGCTGGAAATGCACCATTTCTCTTGGAGGAGGTTCCTTTATTTTTTGATTTCGTTACTTATTTAAAGTTCATCTGGTCATTTGCCACTATTCAAATCACTTCTGTATTACATTCATGCCAGATTTTCATCAGTTGAGGTATGAAAAAGCAGCATTAAACTTTAAATTTCTTGTCAGAAGAAGTTAAATGTTAAGATACAAATACTCATGGATTTAATTTGCATTGCTTCAAGTCTGACAGGCACCTGCCTGCTCCATACTGCCCTAGGAAGAATTATTTTTCTGCCACTTACCTTAGGAGAAAGCCCTTGATTAGTCTCTTAAAGCATTGCAGAAGGAGCATGCAGAACTTCTTGTTGTTATTTCTCAGAGACCTCTCTTTGAGTGTGCTCGGACATCTCTTCTTTTTTTTCCTTTTTTTCTTTTCCCCAAGAGCCAAAGCATAGACGTGGTCCACTGAACGGGCTTCTCGGTTCTATGTAGCTGGATGCCAAGATCGCTCTGTCCAAACTATTCATGCACGGTTTAAAAATCATCAGATGATAGGATGGTGCCTCTAGCCAAAATTATCCTGCAATTATTTTAGACAGTGGCATCTAACAAAGCCATTCCCCCAAGGCTCAATCTGTATGGCAGCAGTTTGTAAAGTCCCTATGCCTTGTTTTAGTCAGTTCTTCAAACCTGACACGTCCACCCAGCTCCCAAATGAAATTTTATTTTGTAAAATGGCTAAATAGGTAGCCATTTTTCTACTTTACAGTAGAATAGAGTCTTACATTTTCTTTACATTCCATTAGTTTCGCTTTGAATCAATGCTCGAGGATCGATCGGTCATGTCCGATTTCATCCTCTGTTGCCTGGTGAGTTAATTTAGGATGTGTTAGACTGAGCCTTTGAAAATGGAGGCCACAGGAACTGAGACTCGAGTCTTGAGTTAGAAACACAGCCTTTCAGCACAGTAGCCCTTCATCAGCTGGGCTGAAGAGCCACCTCCAAGACCATTCAGGACTGGTATTTGTGAGAGACAAGGTTTAAAAAAGGAAGGTGAGCTGTCAAAATGGGATTTTGTGAGAAATTGGAGCTACCAGAGCTGAGTTGCTGATACTAAAACCTTCTACTGCCTAGTCCTGCCCAGGCCCATGCCTAAATTTTATGGAAATTCCAAATAATAATTTTTTCATCTCTTGTTATGAAACTTCTGGACCTTTTCTTCCATTTTATAAGGCACTCAAATGATTTCTATTTCAGACTCTTCTCCCTGAAGATATTTCCACTAAGCAGTGGCCCGTTCTCAAATGACAGTAGCCCCACCTCTTCTTTGGAATTATCTCTGATTTATGTACCATTGCATCCTTCTCTCTCACACAAGCTGTGTGTGTCTCCCTGAAAGTCCTGTTTGAATACGCCTTCAGAGCCCTGCCCTGCAGCAGGCGAGGTGGCTACAGCACCTTTCCTCGAGCCTCAGCCTAACACAGCAGATGGTTTATGCAAATATTACAAACAAATGCTTTAGGGGAAGTAGGGTTACATTTTTCACTCCTGAGAGACGCGTTAATATTCATCCGAACCACCCAGATCTCCACAGGCCTTTCTCATCCATACACTCTCACGTACCTGTCACTGCCATTTTATTCTCATGTCTCTTCTTTCCAAATTTGGTCACCAAGTCCCTAAGGCTTTTCCTTGCTGCTTCAGCTGTCTCAGACTTTCATCTCAGGCCTGGGTCCTCAGTGCTGCCTCATCAGATGTTGTTGACCTGACATCTCCAGCAGCTTCCACAGTGCCCAGGTGTTTCTCAGGAGCACCCTCTTCATCTCTTCTGGCTGTGAAAACTTGAGAAAAGGGCAAGAGCTGCAGTACCTATGATGCATCCACCCTGTCAGAGAATGAGCTGTGTTGTTCACTGCAGAAGCAGCTCATTCTGGGCCCAGCACATTTCTGTCCCATTCCATCTGCCCCTTGGCAGGTCCAGAAGCACAGGCTGCCTACCTCACTCTGCCCTCAGAACAACCTGGTTTATGGTTTTGGTTTTCTCAGGGGACAGGGAGGGTGACAGTGGGCTGTTCAGGGACAATTCTTTAGCAGCAGAATAATTAATGTTGTTAAAGGACTGCCCATACAAGCTTGTTAATGGACCATATAATTAATTGCGCATGAAAGGGAAGCAGGGTCAGGGCACAGGGATGGTGGTGCTTACATTTGGAGAGAAGCAAGAATCTGTGGTGCCTCAGGACACTCTCTTGCTGTAAACATCTGCCATAGATGGAATCAGCTTACAGTGTGAATGACAGCAGGCTGTGTGTGGATGTGTTGGGAGGGCAGTGGTGACTGGAATTGGCAACTGTGAGAAGCAGCACACTGGGAACCAGCACATCTTCATGCCTGACCTACTTGGATCAGGAGTGACCTTCCTGCTGGGAAGCAGAGACCCAAGGAACATAGTGTTGGGGCAGGAGCTGATCACAACCAAGGAGGGTGAAAGATCTAGTCCTGGTGGTTATTCAATAAACCCCAGTATCCAAATCCAGTATGGAGCATTTACTGTGTCTTGTGTGTGACAGCAGGATTCTTTCTGCCCCTGGGATGGGGCAACCCTGGATGTATGGACAGAGGAGGGAATGAGATGCTGGAAAGCAGTGCCACGGAAAGGGACTTGGCACTCCTGGTCCATGGCAAGTTGAACATGAGCCAGCAGTGCCCTGGCAGCCAGAAGGGCCAACCCTGTCCTGGTGGGCATCAGGCACAGCATCACCAGCTGGGCAAGAGAGGGGATTGCCCTGCTCTGCTTTGCACTGGGGCGCCCTCACCTCGAGTGCTGGGGGCAGTTTTGGGCACCACGGTATAAGAAATACATTAAGCTATTAAAGCATCCAAAGGGGGGCAACAAAGATGGTGAAGGGCTTTGAGGGGAAGCTGAGGGCACTTGGTCTGTTCAGCCTGGAGGAGACTGAGGGGAGGCCTCACTGCAGTTACAACTTCGTGAAGAGGAGGGGAAGCCACTGATCTCTCTGGTGACCAGTGACAGGGTGCAAGGAAATGGCCTGAAGTTGTGTCAGGCAAGGTTTAGGTTGGGTATTAGAAAAAGGTTCTCCATTCAGAAGGTGGTTGAGCACTGGAACAGGCTCCCCAAGGAAGTGGTCACAGCACCAAGCCTGACAGAGTTCAAGAAGCTTTTGGACAACACCCTCAGGCAGATGGTGGGAGTCTTGGGGCTGTCCTGTGCAGGGCCAGGAGTTGGATCCTTGTAGGTCACTTCCAACTCAGGATATTCTATGATTCTAAATTAGAAGTGCCAGCTAGTACAAAATAAGTTCTTCAAGTATTAGGTCCAAATACACTTTTTATAGCATTGCAGCTTTTGATATTCTTGTCAGGGACTCACACATTTGAAAAACAGAAATGGATCTATGTGAGAACTAATAGTAATCTTGTAACACAGACAGCAGCATTTCCTTATACTAATACTTTACGATTCTGACATCACAACAAGATAACAGTACACGGTCAAAACCACTTCGAAGTGCACATGCTTTCTGCTGTCTCACCAAACCCATCACAAAACTCTGAAGCCAATGGATGTGAACAGCGAGCTGGACAACAGGCTGCAGCCAAAGCAATTCAGGTATGAGCACAATGAAATGCAAAGATGAGATTACAGAATTTTAGCTTTAGCCTAAACCACTAACCTGGTAGTGTGTACCCTCACTGTCTAGAAACCCCTTAGCTTATTAAAAAGTCACTTCACTTGAACTTGTTTTTGCATTTTACTACAGATGAATATTACCGTTAATACTGGTACTAACTCACTCCTGGTGCAAGTTACCTTTCACAGGAACCAGCCAGCCATCCCTGACATTTTATCCATCTTTCCTAGCAAGGCCAATTCCGCTCCTGAAATGCCTCTTGACTGATTTCAGAGTCTTCTAAGAAATCCTTAAGCCTGGTCCTCAGCATGCTTTATTACTGCTGCCTCCCTTCATGAAGACAAATACTGAAGATTATTCTGCATCTGGTTTTAGAGTGAATACAATTACAGGAAAGCCTTAATGGAAATAGCTATGGGTTGCTGGATTGACATCTAAGAGAAGTGCCCCGAGTTAAGAAAACTGTTGCATGTACACCTTTAGCTGCCAACAGACTTTGCTTTAGAGGGAATCCCTCAAAATTCAATGCCCAATGCTCTATGATTTCATGATCATGCGCATCTCCATAAACCCCGCTCTCCGAATTTCAACTCCGAAAAATTTTTGAATACTCACATCCACTAAACAGAATCCTGTAAAAAAATGTGTGTTGGATAGAAGTAGACCTATTCTTCAGTAGCAAGCTGGAGTAAGACTCTCAAAGGGCCACCAGCTACACTCTTCCAGTGAAACGTCTTGGACATGAAAAGGTCTTTCTCCTTTGTAATATTCCACTCAACACTAACCCTATGTTTCCAGAAAAAATATTAAAGTTGTAGGTCCTGATTCGTAAGTGGCCTAAAGGTTTTATGTAGTTTGTGAAATTCTCCAATTTCTAGTCACATCCACTAAGAAATAAGCAGTATGTACTCAGAGCAGTAATTACAGCAGAGCAGCAGCTGACAACTTCCATGTTTATTGGCCAGAACAACATCAACATAGCTACTCACTTATACAAACTAACAGAAGCAAATTTTAATGCTGCTTCACAGTGTGTGTAGTTGTCAAACCATTAACCAACAGTTCTAGAAAATATTTTGATTTACCTGAGGTTTCACAAAGAAGACTGTAGAATTACATACAGTACATTTGGCATATATGTATCAAAATTCTTGTTGGGAGAAATAAATTACAAACAACGGTACAAAACCACTCCAAGCCAACCTCTGTTCAACAAGAACATGGGTGTGAGTTTAACAGTTTTATTTTTTGTATTGCTCTTACAGTAAGCAAACTATTTAGTTTATACAAAATAAACCTGTAGTTTTATATAGTTAAAAAAATCATCTTTGGCTAAACAAAGCTCCTCCTATTTTTATACATCTATTTATATATATACAAACATCAGATATTTTACATGACCATGTAGGAACCTGTACACATAGATACAACAGAGAGAACATTAACCAAGTTTCACACTTTACAAAAAAGGAATCCCAAGTCAGATTCAAAACAGTCAAACCCTGCCTCCCATCACCTATACAGATATGAAAGTAAGTAAACACAGATAAGGAATAAACAACTTTGTAATAAAATACTGCCTGCCTTTTTTGACGCAGAGAGGAGGCACTTAAGTGGAGAGAAGTGACTTCCCTCAGTGCCTTCAGTACTGTGCACATGTTGATCTCTAAGGACATGGTTAAAAGAATACTCCTGGTAGAGTCTGACTTTTGCACAAACATTAACACTTCTCTGCAAACTGACTATTCTGAAAACAGTTTCAGTTAGATTTAAATCTCCAACAAATTAACAATTGTCACAAATGTTTGTTAAGAACAAGCACAGGTTGGTGCACCAATCTCCCACTGAAATCACCAGGTACTGCCAGCATAGCACAGAAGGTGAGATTTGATCATTAAAAGCAAGTATTTTCGAAGCAAGCACGTAGGATGGAAGACTGCCAGAACTGACATCATCACCTACTCAAGTCATTCCTTGTAACAGTTTCCAGAGCACTGCCTAAAACAAGGACAATGCACTGTTTGGCAGCATGACAATCCATTCCATAGGTCACATGTACAATACTCCAAAGTGGCCAGTGACAACATCACTGACAAATTATCTGATGGTTTATTAGAAAGAGAAGTCTGTCCCATTAGTTGGAGAGGGAACAAAAAACACATGCTGACATTGAAGAAATGGTAACTGGACTCTGAAAAAGAGCCAATTCAGTCCAAGTTGAAAGGCAATGCACTTAGGTGGGGCTATTAAGTGAAGTCTAACTGAACTCAGCAGATGCTCTGACTGAATAGAGACTACAGCAACTCTGATCCTCCATAGAGAATACAACCTCAAAAATCAATTAATTATTTAAAAAAAAAACCTTGCAACTTCCAGGGATGTTTCTCAGAGAGAAGAAAAAAAAAAACCTTTTTAGAAATTTGGGATAAAATAGCAGTATGTATGAGATGTCTGCGTAAATATATATATATACATATATATATACACACACACACACAAACACAAAATAGGTATGTTCTAGTAAAACTGGAAACAGTTGTAACAGATTTTTAAAATAGAACATAATGAATTTCTAATGCACTAAACAATTTGTAAAGATAGATGCAATTCCTGTCAAAACATGCCAAGTTGACAAGCTTTTGAAAACTGCTTGTTTTCACAGAAAAGTTTTGCTTCTGGTTAGTACCTACAAAGTCACATTTTATGAAACTGTAAAGGTCTGTCTGTTTCTAAATTAATTTTTAAAAGAAAATCACTTCTCAATATTTAATTTTTTTTTTTTTAACAAAGCAGAATGTGTATTATGTTGAAGACCTAAACAAAGTACCTTTTCCAGATGTAATTTGGAACAGAAAAACATAATGGCCTTTGCAGAGTAGCATTCATATAAGGTAACATTTACGCTACCCTGCACACTGACTATTCTGAAAACAGATTCTGTTAGATTTAACTCTCCAGTAAGTAAACAATTGTCAAAAATATTTAAAAATAAGCTGCAAGATCCACCTATTCCTGAGCAACAGAATCCAATTACCAGATAAGCAACTTTTGGAATCATTGCCCTGCCTTATTTTAAAAGAAAAAGGCCTCACTTCTTAAAATATGTTCCACAGTCACCAAGATGACCTACCTGTCATTTTCCAGTATTATCTGCCAACCGGATTCCAAAGCACTCTCAGTTTTTAAGATCACAGTTCGACATCAGCACACGCAGAACTTCCGACAAGCGAAGCAAGAGCCACCATTCCCCCTCGACTGCTCGCCCTTGTCTCCACTCACAGAACACCTTTAACAGGAGATGTCACCCCCTTGAAATGATACTGCCCCATGTGCAGTGTCAGCCCTTTCTTTCCTAGCCACTTGGTTTGTGAAGTTCCCTCTGTGTTACTCTGTTAAAGAACTTCAGAGGAAACGCAGACAAGTAAATAACTAACAGTGCACTGGATTTACCAAACTCAGTATTCTGACTTGGATACCACCAAGTAATCCCATCATATGAATGCACTGGCTCCAGTCCATCCCTGCAGGTAACAGCTAAGCCCCGTAACCATGAAGCAACTTGGTTTGAGTCTACTTGCACTTGGACTTCTTGAACAGCTTCATTAACTGCTTGAATCTTTCTGAAACCTAATGGAGGAAAAAAAAAAAAAAAAAAGACATATCATAAAGGCCCCAGACTTCTGTATCTACCAAGACAGATTGACTTGACATCAAGTTTTTTTAAGACCAGCACTATTTGCTTCCAAGAAATTTTAGTAGGAGAATTTTACAACAGAGTAACTGGATCTAAGAAGTCTTCCTACACCTTTCACATTTGAAATCGTTTCCAGGTTAATCAAAGCGAGCTAGAGCCAATACAGGTTTAACACAGGTTTCCCTACAAGAAGGAGGAAAAAAATGAAGGCTTCAAAGCTGATCAGCCTTGAATTTGCCACGTGTAACCATGAGTAAGATGCAAATGTAAAGACAAAAGCGTATTTTGTACTCCATAAAAAGCACTGTTCATTGGTTATTTTCTACCCTCTTCTACAATTGGTGCTTCAGGTATTTTTGGCTCATCATGGAGTAATCTGCCTGCCAGGGATTTTATATAACTGGTCTGCAGATCAGAGTTAAAAGCCTTTTTGCTGAACATAGCTACAGCTGACATAGTGACCTCATTCAGCTCTAAGCTAGTATTTCTTATTGCTATAGCATATTGATGATCCACCAAACTAACTGGGAAGAGAGGCGTAAATGCACAGATAACACTGTTTTATCCAACCAGCCACCCCAACAGCTTCTAAACCCCACGAAAACCCTGCAACCATACAATACAATATTCTAAAAGCCAAATCCCAATCATGCAGGATTTCCTAATGGAGACAAACGTGTTTCTCCCTTTCTAGATTTTCAGGATACAGATTCAGAGAACAATTCAACTCAAGTATAAAGTTATATGCAAACCTCTGGAAATATTCTACATTAGACATCTGTGTCTTTTGAAACTTTTTAATTAAAAAATGAAAAAACCCACCATCTTCATTAAAAATGTCCTTTTTGCACAACCTTGGTACTTTCTTCCAGCTCTAACTTTAATCTTTTCCCTAATTTATTAAAGGCCTGCAAAGGCTTCAGGCCTCTCAAAATTGCCCTTCTTTATCTAAGTGCTGATCCAACAACAGAACAATCCTGTTGTTCCTGGCTTATGAGTGGAGCAGTTTCAACGTACCAATCAAACAGGTACTGAGGAATCCCCGTAATACTCCTATAATGTGTATTTTTAAGAAGTAACAACTGGCAGAACCTAAGATTCTTTTTCACAAGAACCCCCCGAAAAAGACATGAGGAAAAGAAAACTACAGATTCGCGGAAGTTCTCCAAAGGTTTTTGTTCAACTGCAATTGTAAATGTAGGAATATTGCTGTTAGTAAATATAAGAATATCATCACCTACCTGATTCGGGCTTTTGTTTAGCCTAGTGGCCAAGGAAACAAAGGTTTTGCTTGATGGTCCTTTTTTCTGACATTCCAGTAAAATTTCTCGGTCATCATTTCTACAGCAAAAGTGCATTTTTAAAATATTAATACATGTAGTTGTGTACATGCACACAAGCAAACTAATACATACAAGCATACGTAAAATTTGGAGTATTTCCAAACTACAGAACATGAGTTCAAACAGCAGCAATGAATTTGTGGAGGATCCTTTCTTACTACCAGCACAGAGTAATAGAGTCCGTACAAACCAATGGTAGTGGAAATTATGTTTCCCTACTAGGAAGAGCAGGATTGTTACAATAGAGTTAGCCCCACACCGAAGTCAAAGAGTTTTAAGGTTCTAAACCAGATATTTAAACTTGAATTGAAAGGAACTCAAATTCAACAGGGGTCAGCAGTTCCAGGTACACATGCCTCAGCTTGCACGGCTGAACAGCAGCTTTCACCTAAGGCCCAGTGATGTTCAAAGATAAACCAGAGAGGTGCTTGACTTCTCTAAGTGGCTTAATGTAACAAACATACTCAGAGCACATCTACTGTTCACATCAGAATAAAAAATCAGGAGTCTATTCTATAGTATGTCACCAATTTCCTGTTTGTCTCATCAATACATTTAGGCAAAATGTATATAGACAGTAATTTTATTTGGCTGAAACCTGCCGTACTTCCATAAATTATACTTATTTTCTTCAATTTCAAAGAAAAACGTAATGATTAATTATTTAAATAAATGTCTTTTTTTTTCTAAAAGACAAACAAAACTTCAAAGATAAACAAAAAGTGTGAAACTGAAAACCTGGTCATATTAATAAGGAAAACTCTAAGTCTCTTCCTACCTTTTTGGTGTGCACATTAAAAAAAAAAAATCACATTAGCTTTTGCTGTCTTTTATCCATGAAGGAGCTGATTTTCTTTTAAAATGCTACCTAGAAACTTACCTTATATCCAAACTATAGTTTAGAAAGGTCTGTCCTGAAAATTTAGAAGCCCCTTTATAAAGTGTTGATTGTATCAAGTTGTAGCAAGAACAAGTTAGTTCTTAAAAATATAGTTTCTTAAAAATAAGAATACACCATGAAAATTTTGCATGTATTATTGACACCTACGGCCACCTCACTTGTCACCCACATCCTGCAAATTGGAATTTATGAGTTAAATGGTTGGCTGGTACATTTCCACAGATTCAGCAGCTCAGACCCAAAACCAAAAAACTGTTTGCTTTCATGCCTTCCCTCAGAGGGGGAAATCTGTAGCTATTCTCCTTCACCAGTCATTGATGCCTCGTAGGAACATCAAGGACCTCCACCCCCTACCAAGCCTGGCTGGAATTTCTGGACAGAAAAAATAAACCAGGCAGGGGAAATAACAAGAACAGACAGTGCATTACAGTAGGTCTTGTCACCTCGACACATAAGCTTTCAAAACAAAAGCCAAAAGGACTCTTGCATTGGGAGATGTGAATAAGTGATGGACATCAATCTCTCAGAGCAATCCTGCATTGATAAAAGGAGGCTCCCATTCCACTTTTAAGAGAAGGGTATAGAGCTACCAAATAACTTCAGTCATCAGCTGAATATCCTTTTCTTCCCTCTTTCCAGTGTATCACGTAGTTTATAAAAACCCTAAAGCAATCAAGGAGATCAAATCAGAAATTACCTCGTCCAGGACACTACTATTTCTCCCTTCTTTTTAATGATGTTTTTGGCATAGAGGCTAGGTGATGATGGAGATGAAACCAAGGGAGAAGAGTCTTTGTTCTGCTGTAGCTCATTCTTCTTATTGGAACACTGTTTGGGTGATGAATTTCTATCTTCAGACCTGATATTACTTCCATCAGTCCCCTCACCTGCTGATTCAGTTCCTTTTCGTTGCCTTTTTGAATTGGAATGCTCTTCTACGGTATCTTTTTTCCTCTTTTTACTAGTTTTATCATCTATACTTATCTGGCACCCTCCATTAGTCTTTGAACTGGGTTTTGTTTCAAGATCGCATTCACCTGCTACAATCTCATTAGAAAGCTCTTCTGTTAAGTCTATAGATGCACTGAAGCACTCTTCCAGTTCTTCCTTTTTATCACTGACTTCTGAGTTTCCTGTTGAAGTTTCCCGAGTCCCATTAACTGCTCTGGATTCCACTGCATGACATGAAGTTCCATTAACAATACCACCTGCTACGTATGACTTCATATTGCACCCAGCAGGAAAAGAAGCTTGAGATCTAACATGCATTTCATTTATGTTTTTTGATACTTGCAATTTGCGTGCCTCAGACTGCTCAGAGCTTTTTTCCGGGCTTTCAGTGTCATGGCTCTCTTTGCCTGAAGATTTTCTACAGGTTCCAAGCAACTCAGTAGTTTCTTCCTTCCCAATACTAATGTGTGACTCCTTCAGAGGCTGAGCTAAGGTAGGATTTTGTTGTCGTTCAGCACTGGCGTGAGGCAAGTGTTCCACCTTAACCAGATCTGGTTTGATGGCTTCTTTAACGGTAGCACTCTGGCTGTCCCTTTCTTTTCCCCCAGTTCTCATTTCTCCTTTTCCAGTCTTGGCTGAGGATGTCTGTGCCTCCTTCACTGGAGCCATCTGATCAGAAGCTGGTGAGGCAGATGGCACTGCACGCCTAATCTTTACAATAAAATGATCATTGGATTTCTCCATGATCACTGCTTGCATTGGTAGGCTGGGGCGACACTGAAAACCAGGAGCAACAGGCCGACTTGTCCATGATGATGAACAACTTGATTTACTGCTTGAGTTATCAGATTCTAAAGCCAAATGAATGTCTTGTTCAGTGGCATCCTCCTCTCCAAGAAGTGCATCTTCGCTGTAATGTGCACTAACAACACCCTCTGGAGCGGAGCTAGAATTATTCTCAGGTTTTAGGAAGCTGAGGTGAGCATCTGATTTCAAAGGTGATGGAATCGTTAAGGAAACGGCCAAATCTTCAATAAGGATAGAAGAAACACACGATTTATTCTTCTGTAAATTGCATTCATCTTCTTTGCACGAAGCTGAGTTTGTGGAAACCTCAAACATACAGCTCTCATCCAGCACATCTGGATCAACAGGCATCTGAGGCCTACATGCTAATGAGGGAGCTCTTACAGGTGAAACAATAGTCCAGCTAATATCCTCTTCATGTTTACTATCCATGCATGCCTCCTTTGAAGCAATGTCTTGCTCCAGTTCAACGGCATTATCCCTGCATTTATGACTGTCTAAAAACTGTTTTTCTGGAGTCCTGAATTCACACTCATTTCTGTTGATATTGCCACCATTTTTTTCCAAGAGATCAGAACCTTGCAATAAGCTTTTGAAAATTTCTCCCATTTGAGCATCACTTACAAGATTAAACGTAAGACTGGATGCTTGTTGTTCTGTGAGAAGCTCATAACTAAGATCAGACTTGTTAGCATCTCTGGACAGCTGGAGTCCTTTCTTTTCATGTTTAACACCCTTCACTGGAGTAAGAGTGCTTTGTAAATTATTCTCTTTAGAGAGGTGAACTTTTGTTTGGGAATTTCTTGTGTTATCAATGGAGTTAAGACATTTTGTAAAGGCAGTTTTTGGTGTACCAGTCTTATTTTTCTCATGATGACACTTGGGTTGTTGATAATCCACAGTTTGCTTTGAAATATATTCTTCAGGCTTTTGAGAACCATCTTTCGGGGACTGTTTTCTAGATCTCTGCATATCATTTTTATGACCGATCTTGTGGTTTTGCTTTCCAGCCCTTTCGAACTTCCCTTCATCACTCTCATTTCCCACATCACATAGCTTTATTATAATTCTCTTTATCTTTTCAAATAAGTAATCAAGCTGTTCATCTACAAATTTCCACAACTGTTTTTTCATATCTGATACTTGCTGTTCAAAAAGACGGTCCACTATTGCATTCTTTTTAACTTGTTTAAGTTTTGACTCTATAATATCACAGATATTCAATTTTAATGTATCACCTAATGCACACATCTTGGAAAAGTTCAAGTATCTTATTAATGCTGTAAAATTTATGATCCCAGATTCTATAATTCTGTGAAAATGCTGAACTGGGAAGTGTACTTTGAACTTCATATAACTTTTCCTCATCTGTTTTCGTATAGCTCTGAGCATCTGCATGATTTCTTGTATACTTGAAGGTTCAACAATAACATGAACTATTTTTTCAAGACAAGCAATGCTCACAGTTTTGTTTTTCTTCATAGTCTTTGAAGATCTTAAGGTCTGATTTTTAAGCCTCTCTCTGTTCTTTCGTGTGCTTATTTGCACAGAAACAAATTTTCCATTATCTTCATTGCAGTGCACAGTTTTGCTATTTTGATTCTGCGGACTGCTGGTCAAATTTCGTGTCTCAGAAGAAGCTTTTGGTCTTGACTTTTTTGTATTTTCAGAGCCTCTCTCTGGTTTAGATTTTTCTTTATCTTCATCACTACTTACGATTTCGCCTTCTTCTATTTCATCTGAAGAGATACTTAGCCGAGACTCCATCTCTAAGTGTTCGTCAGACATGCTAACTGGCTTTTGATTTTCTTTGTTTACCTCCTTTGACAAGCTCTTTGAGGGACAGATGACAACAGTACCTTCCGGAATCAAATCTATAAAAAGAAAACAGTTTGCTAATTACCAGAAAGAATGCAATTTTAAACAATATTTTCAGAAAAACCTGCAAGATTCTCTTCTGTAAACTGACTATTCAGAACTGTTGGTTTGAGCTCGGGAAGCCTGAGCTATAACAAGGTTTGGGTAGTTTGCTTCAGCAGCTGCTAGTTTAAGGGATTTCTTTGAGCCTTAAAGGGCAAATTGAGCTTTATTTTGAGCAAATTTTGAGCTTTAAGTGGCCTCAACATTTCACTAAACATGCGTGAACTATCTCACAAATACATCAACTGGAAAAATACAGCAGTTTTCATCAGTTTTGAATTTCTTTCCATTTACTTTAGTAAGTTTCCTGATTACTGTACCAGCTAAATTATAACTATCACATTATTATGAACTAACATTTACATACAATAGGTGGCTTTTCTTTTAACAGTTTCAAAACTAAAACAAACTGAGAACAAATAACCCATTAATGTTTTAAGAATCCTGTACAGAGTTATGCTCTGAAACATAAAAAAACAGATTTCAATGCCACTGTACCATTCCTTTTCTAGTAAGAAATATAAACTTCCAAGAATTTTTATTTGTTTTAATTGCAGCAGGACATTACAAGGAAGACTTAAATTCACAAATACTTAAAATAATATAATCCTATGTAACTTTTGCTTCCACAATTTCAGAGAAAAACCTGAAGGGATCTATGCAAAACTAGCCACAACTAAGAAATGTGTATGTATTTTTTATTAAGTTAATACAAAACTCTTATTTCAACCAATCTTCTGTCAGTAGTGACCAACTCCAATTTTTAGAGCACTAATATTCAAATGGCTACAATCTCGGCTGCAACATGAAATGCTTCCACTACTAACAAAACAGACCACTGAGACATACAGAGCTTAAGACACAATTTGTATCTTTCAGAAAGCAGTTAAAAGAAGTATTTTCTGCTTTCTACGAGCAGATCTTCTAAGCTTTATACAGAAAAGAAATTAGAATAGATATATACAAATACCTTTGTTGTAAGTCTTCACAAGGCCTTTACAGGGACTTTCTATCTTCAGTGCTTTAGCCAAAGGACGCACTGGACTATTCAGTGGGCTGATTGCCTTTGGAATATACCTCAAACGATTGAGATCAATGCTCAGTATTGAGCTGTCATCATCAACAGACACTGGGTTAGTTTTTATCTCTTTAGTTACAGGACACATCTCACCACTGAGAGAAGATGCTGTTGCAGTACTGTTATCAGTTAGGTCTGGCTCCAGATCACAAGTATTCTGGTCAACTAGTGGTTCATCCTTATCAGGTATTACAGTTCTGTCCAGTGAATGAGATGTACTCATATTAAATTCACAGATACTCTTTTCCTCCATGGGATAGTCAACATTTTCTGCAGCCATGTGATCATCATCCCTCACTACTTCCATTAAAGCGTCTGGTTTTGTTTCACTGATACCATCTGCAGTATCAGAGGACTCCAGGTCACCAGAACTTCTGGCTTTTGGGTCATCTAAGACAACATTTTGAGAGCCACATTGATCTGCAGAGCTTTCTGTGTCAGCAGCCAGCCATGTTTTATCTTCCTCTTTCTTCTCTGCTGCTGACTCTAGGTCTCCCACACTTGCACTTGCAGGTTCAGGTTGTGCCACTTCTGCTGCTGGTACATTATCATCCTGCGTCTCACCCTCTGTCACAGGCAACTCTTCACACTCTGCCACACTCCCTGTCACCTCCAGGGGCAAAGATTCAGGGTGGTTCAGACCCATCACTGCTGCTGTTGTTACTGAGGCTTCCAATTCAACTGGATCACAAGCCTCTGCCACTTCTGACGGCGTTTCAGCCTCCATCTCATCAGGCACCAGCACCTTTGCTGCTTCTGACAAGGCTTGGGGCTGTACCTGACCCATGTCTGCTTCTGCTAAGGTTTCTGAGCTTGGTTCATCAGCTGTGACTGCTGGCAATGCTTCACACTGTGCTGGATCTGCTGCTGCTAATTTCAAGGCTCCATTTTCAGAACTGACAGAAACAGGCAGTGCTGGTTCCATGGTGCTCTGAGCTGCAGTGTCCAGAACTTGTAGTGTTGAATGACTGTGTTCTGTGGGACCACAGTCAACAGGGTGGGCAGAATCTAAGAGTTCGGCTTGCAGTGTGAGCTCTGTACCTCCCTCATCAGTGGCCTTTTGTGAAGGTTTTCTAAGTCCATCCATTGCAGAGAGACATTGTTTCTTATTAGGAGAAAGAGTTAAATTTAGCTTTTCCATAAAGCTAAGTTTTAAGTCTTTGCTTTTTGGCCCAGTGCGATTACCTTTAGATTTGGGAACTTTACCATCTTTGAAGCTATCTGCTACTCTGGATGTTTCTTCCTGCTTACAGGATTTGTTTCTCACACTTTTTGTAACATCTGTACCTTTCTTGGAGTCTTTTACAGATTGGTGAGAAAATTCTTTTGCAACTTTTTTTTCATTTCTAGAATGTCTATTTTCATCCTGATCCTCTCTTTGCCTTTTCCTTTTTTCTTCAGTTCTGTGTCTTTCTGATTTGGAATGTGCTGTTTCCCATTCATGTCGACTACTACTTTCCTTCAAGCGTGCATATTTATGCTCTCTGCTGTTGGAATTAGAAGGTGAAGTCCTTCCTTCTCGAGAGGTATGATCATCTGTTCCCCTCTCTCTCTTGCAGTCAGTGTGTTTTACTTTTCTAGACTCTTCCATACGACATTTACGTGATTCATGAAGACTCTTTGAATGTTCATTCTTGGAGTGTGGACTGCTCCCCCTACCAGGCCTCCTTGGTTGTTCTTGCAGCTTTTCAATTGGTTTATTTTTTTGGCCAGCATGTTTTTCACCTTTATCATGTGTTTTAATGTCTTTTTTCAATACATTTTGTAATCTCTCATCAGAATACAATTCACCTCTTGTTTGAAACCTGTCTTTACCAGCTGTCTGTTTCTCCCAGGAAGAAACACCCCTTTCTACTCTTCTTTCTACACTTGGACTGCATTTAAGTTTCATGCTCTGACTTTTTTGCTGCAATTCATTTTTACTAGCCTTCTCTGAAAGGGTTTTCAGCTTCTGTTGAGGATCTGAATTCCCCTCTTCACTGTCACCATCATTTCCAGTGCTCTGATGAACTTCTCTTTTGTGTTTGTTGACATTTCCCCTACTGTACTCTTCATTACTTTTGGTTTCTTTTCTTTCCTTTCTGTTATCCTTGCTGGAAGTATGGTCACAGGTCGGTGCAGACATGTGAGTACCATCATTGCAGAGCTCCTCAGTAGGGTACCTCAGCAAAGACGGAGTGTTCCTTTTTTCAGAGCCAGACTTCCCACTGTCCGTGTTATGAGATGAGTAACTGTGGTGTCCATCTTTTGAACAGTCATTTTTCACTCTATGTTCCATCTTCATATTGTCACCTGAATCAGAAGGTCTGCATTTGGAATCTTTTGGTTTAGTTGATCCTGGAAGGTATGTTCTGGTGAAAATGCTTCGATGGTTGGGAAATTCTGATAACCTGTTTATAAAAAGGAAAAAAGTTATGTTATTTTTAAATTTATTAAACATAACTAAAGCTGAATTGCAATGAATCCATGTATCTGTAAAAACTGTTAACATTTTCTTTCATTTTCAATCTGAAAAAAGTGGGTGATATAAAAAACATTTAATAACTTCCATCAGCACAGAACAAAAGAATATAATTTATATACATATTTTCCAAAGGAAATTAATCTGAAGAAAAATCAAGATTTACGAAAAAATACTACATTGAGCCTAGTTAACAATTTCAGTAATTCAAATTAGTATTTAATTGTCCAGCAGTAAAAGAGCTTTCCCCCAGGTAAAAAAAAAAAAAGTTGTTCTTTACAGCATTACTGATTTAAAATAATTATAATTTAAAGAGCATAAATAAGCGAATAAACTACATTTGGGAGTTGCTGCAAGCTCCAGAAAACAAGTAGTACATTATGATAACCAAGCCTCATCAAGGGCACATGCTACTGCTGAGAAATCATCTTATTAAAAATAATTTACAAAATCAAATTAAAAAGGGTACATGTAGCCTGTATGGCATAAACTCCTACTCATTACTGATAGAATGCATCAGTTACCTCACTATTAAAACAAACAAACAAACAAACAAACAACCTCCCAAACCCACCACAACAAAACAAACCCCAAAAACAACTAGACACTTTTCTACCATAATCAACACACCATTTCATTAAAATAACATCATTAAAGACAAGGTCAACCTTCTTATACACTTGCAACCATATAAAAAGAATGATGGTGTCTAATCCATGCAGAAAGAAACAGAAATAAGAGTCACACCAACAAATGATGGTAGCAAAGCACTAAATGTCTGGCTTTGTTTTAGAGGGTAAAGGATGAAGTGGCTGCAACACAGACATCTGGATTTGGCCTGAAATTTTTCATTGAAGCAGCATCCACTTGTAAGGAATCAGTGCAAGTGTAAAATAATTCCGTATTTATCTCCAATACAAAATAGGGTTGATTTTGCTTTATATAACTGAATACTTCTTATGGGTCAATACAGTAAATTTAAATATGATATGAACACCTTATACAACTGGGCCTACTCCAAAAATGTGACATTGTGATGTGAACTGAATGTTGAACCCTAACAATGCTGCAGCTGTTGTAATACAAAACCCTTATATTTGTTTCATTTTGAATGATACTGATACATTTTTGCTGTGCTTTAGGCTGGGTATTAAATCTGTATACATGTGTGATTAATATTATTGTATCCAAGCTGTGTTTGTTTGGTTTTGTGGTTTTAAAGTTGAGGGGTTTTTTTGAGATAAACACTAACAATTTCCTGAGAGATACTAACTTTGAAATAATCTTTACACATAGAGGTATTGTTTAAGCTAAACTAATTTACTATAAACCATGCAACAGACTTCTAAGATCTCAAAGTGCCACCTTCCCCACAATTTTCCACGATGGATGCCTCCAAAATACCTAGACCAAATCCTGAACCCCTGCTCTGGTTTCACGTGGTTCAGAAACCTTACTGTCAGCTACTCTCCCATCCATACTTTACTGCTTTCAACTCCTTCCAGTAACATTAGTGCTACACAGAAAAAACCAAGAAATCCACCGTTGTTATCCCCCACCACCAGAGACAGGGATTTCACATCTTGCCATGAAAACATTATATAATCTATTTCTTTCCATTTGTTGTCTGACAAGTTCCATGGAATTCATGTCTGAGGCCATAAAACAAGACTGGTTTTGAAGCTGAACTGTGTAGAATATCTGCTTTGAAACATGCAAGATGGTCAGATAACCCACGAGGAACAGTGGGTTACAAACAAAAATTCACGCAAAAGTCACCATTTGAACTCCTTCTTGGTTTCTTAAGTAGAAACCAAAGACCCCATCAGGCAAAGGAGATACTTTTGTATTTCCTCTGTACTGGTTCTAAACTACACATCTATTTACTAATTAATGATTTTTTTCAATTAGTTTTTCTTAAAATACATATAAAAATTTCTAACAAGTACATAAACATGATCAGACAAAAAGAATGTTTTCAGTTCTGCTGTCTATTTGTACCTTTGATGGAGATGACTGATTTCTTCATCCTTACGGTTAATTTCCACTCTTGCTGTTTTGATAAGGGCTGAAATATTCTTTTTGAGAGCTTGGTTTTCATTTTGTAGAATGATATTCTATTTTAAGTATATATAAAACAGACAGCAAGAGAGAGGGAGGGAAAAAACAAGAATTAGCTTGGGTATCCAAACATGTAATGAAAAATAGTGCAAGACAACCACTAGAAAAATGTCCCATCCTTGGCAGAGTGACAGTAAAACATATATAAAGCCTTTTGAAGAAATCAGAATTATTGAGATCCAAAAAAGTTTGGGTTTTGTTTTTGTTGTTTGTTTGGTTTTGTTTGTTGTTTTGTTTTGGGTCTTTTGTTTGTTTTTCTTTTTCTTTTTTGTAACATCACTCACATTTATGCTCCTGTTCATGGTCCTAGTAATTATTTCGAACATTTCAAGCATACAATTTAGTAAAACTGAAATATGCCATAAAACAAGTGATCTAAAAAGTGATAATCCACCTCTTTGCTTCATTCTTTTACTCAATTTATCGCTTTCTTGGTCACTGCATCACATGAGAGATGTAGCTCTTAAGCACATTCAGAGAAAGACAGTAATTGTATTTCTTTCAAGGTATCAAAACCAACTTTGGGTGCTCTATCATTCTAACATTTCTAGGTATAATATTCTAGAACCCTGTCAATCCTAGAAATAGTCCCTTCTCTTGATAATTGTCCTCAGCAAAGCCTGCTCAGAAAGGCAGACAAGATTTGCAGAAAACAATACGGAAGTGTCACAGGGCAGCAGCTGCTTACCATTGCAAACCTTAGAACCTTTGAGACTTATGTGTAATATGCACTAGAGCACACTGCAGAATTGCCCCAAATAATCCAGCACTATAGAATGGCACAGCAAGGGAACACCAGCTCAAGTTGAAGAGCAGTTCAGACTTTTCAAACTGGCACTATGCTCAAAGCAACACAGACATCAGCTTCCAGTTCTAATGACAGCTCAGGTACCTTCACAGCCCTGTCCCCAGTGCATTAAAAAAACAGGAGTACTGGATACCTTTCTGATAACTACTAATTGGACACATTTACTTTCTAATTAAGAAGACAGCTTTTAACCAAACAAAGTCTTACTGCACACAACATTGTGAAACAAATGGATTTACCTACTGATTTTGTCAGTAGGCTATCCCAGCAACCATCCTAGACAGACCAAGCTCCTAGCATCTACCTATGGGAGTGCTTTACAAACCATCGATGCAATGGATCAAGTCTGGAAAGCATATGAAATTTCTTCTCAAAGAAATATTCAATTTACTTTGCATGATCTTAACAATATTTCCCTCTCAACTACAATACCTGTGCCTGTATTTCTTTAAATTTCTTCATCAACTCTTTAATTTGCTGTTGGCATTTTCCATATTCTGCCTGCAACTGTCAAAGAAAGAAGAATTCACAGCACAGAAGTGGACTTCATTATACACAAGAGTTACTTCTCTAGATTTATAGCTAGTTAACACACTAATGTGTATTACAAACCTCTGTTTTTTCCCCCCAAAGAAACATATTAAAGCCATATTGAAACAAAACGCTTCAATATGCTCCAACTGGTATACAGGTCTCTAAAACAACACAAACACTCAGGTAAGAGGAAATCTATGAGTGCTTGCCTAACAGTAATAGGCTAAAGAATAACACAAAGCCATATTGTTGTGAAATTAAAGACACGATTACCGAGGAGCAGGAGTTCTGAGACCCAAGTAGATGGGGACTCTCTTGTCAGATTTTATGTAACACAAAATAGGTAAGGAAAAACACAACAAAAAGTTACTACAAACAAACTTGGACTGCAAAAATAGACTGTAAATGGACATGATGCTGCTAAGATCACAGAGTTAAGCAAAATAAATTTGGCATGAGCTTTTCTTTAGAGGTAGATAGGGACAAAGCTGTCAAAGGAGAATGGACACCTTCCATTCAAACAAACAGTCAACAACTTTCAAACTTGCAAAGTGACATTTTCATCACACAGTGGAGTCCTGGAGGCTTCGCTCCTGCTGCTTCTAACATCTGTGGAGGTCTGTCCCTTTTACACCATTTAAATGTGTCTCGTAGGCCAGGACTGGTGATGCTACTTAAGTCAGTGTTGTCTTGATTTGCTAGAAGCAGTTACCTACTGCACAGCCACCTTCAGTCTCAAGGACAGAATTTAACAACGCATAAGATAGGTCATGGATTTATCTGCTTTACCCTGGTAAAATTTGTCGGGAGAAATGTCAAGACCAGCTTTGTATCAGATGTCTGATCAGATCCTTGACTAGAGGGAAACCACAATACATTTTCCCACAATGTAGCTGATACATGAACTGCATGCAAAGGATAAGAAATGGGAACACATCATGCCACAGAGTGACAGATTCCCTTATTCAGATGAACTTCTTGTCCTAAGAGTTTATTAGCACACTCTTGTTTTTACTTATTTAAAAACAGTTAGTCTATTTTTCCAACAATTGTGAGCATGCTGACAACATTTTATCTACTTTACTTTTTAGACAAGAAAATTTGGAACAAAACCCCCCCAAAACACCAGAATTTTTTTTTCCATATTAATACATACCTCATCATAGGATGCTTTCTTTGCAGTCCCTTCTTCAATTAATATTTCATCAAACAAATTTAAGCTGTTTCTAGATGGTGTAGAATTTGGAGCAAAATTGTCTATATAAAGAAAAGCAATTAGGTAAGGAAAAAGGTATTTTTCTAGCCATGTTGCATTGTGTACACTGTTCTATACTGTCTGTGCATTTTGGTTCTACTTCTTGTACTTACAAGGCAACAACACACAAAATAAAGAATTATTACATGCTCATGTCATATCATGTTGCAATAAGGTACAGAGACTTCTTGAAATAGTCATCTGTAAGTGAAACGAAAGTGAAACGAAAAAAACCCCAAACAAAACCAACTGACAAGCCAACGCCCAAACACCCAAATTATTTAATGACAGTGCTTTTTCCTCAAATCAGCATGGGTGCTCTGTTCACCAAATACATTCGACTGACAGGACCTGGCTTATGACACCCCTGAAATACAGATGCATTTGCAGACAAAAAAATGAAGTCAGCTATCAAAGCTGTGCTTCCATCCTTTGGACAATACCATAATGCAAAAAATACTATCAACACAATGTAAGAAGGCATACAAGTAACATCTTTTCTGTACAGAGCAAAGATCTCACCAGCCCTCTCTTCGAATTTAAAAAACCAAGGTCCCTCAAAACTGGACTATATAAAATGTTTTCATTGCCTTGCTATTCCTCCTCGTATCTTTGATGTTTACTAAATGCATCTCCATATGCAAAATATGAACTTAAGAAATACAAAATGCAAAGTGAGAAAAATATATATAGATGCTTTATATCTGTAGGATATAGTACAGTCCTTCCATAAAAATTCAATGGTCTTACTGCTGTAAGATCAGGAGAGAAATAATTGCTTAAATACTAGAAAAAGCATTTCATTAAACGGTACACTAAGGCTCATGAAAAAGATCATGTGCTGGATCCATTCATTTCTCACCTTCAAAGACGTTAGAAGAGGAAATTCATTTACATTAGCATGTCAAATCATTTGGCAAGTAACAAAAGGTTAAAAGGATCTCCTGAATATACTGTATCACATAGAAAGTATGTTTTGGATCTCTCACTGGGGATTTAGTGATCGGTGACTGTGGGATCTGGTCCTGAAGCTTACAAAAACACAAAATAAAGGTGTTTTTCCCAAGGTAAAACGTCCTGTATCACGGCACAGATACAATACCTAAGGTTTCTCTGCAGCCCTTTACATGCCCAAGTCTCTTCAAATAGCCATTATCAGAGGAAAACTGTCTTTCATTCATTCAGCTAACAGATTTAAGAACTCTCTGCTGCATTTATACAGCCTAACATATATGTCTTGAATTTAAACAAGTTGCTCACTGAAGCATAATGTAAACTTAAAACTAAATATTGTTTTACTTGAAATCAGCCTAAGAAGCAGTGACTCTATCATGCTCCAAGCCAAGGAGTGAGACACAATTAACCTACCAGAAACAGACAAACTGTTGTCCAAGCCATCATAAATATCCACTGAGCTCTCATCTCCTTCCTTGAAGGGGGAAGCTTCAGCTAAAGCAATGGAGGGGAAAAAAAAAAAAGAAAGAAAAAAGGCCAAAGTAATAATTTAGTAAACTGCAAACTCTACCTTTGCCATAAAGTTAAGTGTAGCTGTGATGCTATACCAGTAGAAAACAGTAGAAGTAATAATACAGACCAGTAAAAGACAGGGGAATTTTATCCAGCAAACTACTGCTACTGTGGAGAAAAGATCTTTAGTCACCAGGGAGCAACGACAACCTAGTAAGACCAATTTGTAAATACCACAAGAACTGTGCATAAAACAAATTACAGGGCAAATGGATTTTAAAATGATAAATTAATTAAACTTGATTTAATTTTGAAACTGTTTTCTAGAATACACTGAATACAAAACTTGTACAACTCAAAAACAAAATTGAAAGATTTGGTACAATAAAACCACTACCGTTAAAAGAAACATTTCTTGCTAAAAAAAAAGGTATTGTAGCAGTCTGTATCATAACACAAACAATTTGCTTTAGTATTGCCATCTACTCACACACTAACTGGTTCTGTAAACGTATTTTAATCTAAATCTCCTCAGTCTCTCTTCATGTCTTTTTCCAATGCCTCTTATCACTCTTGTCTCCTCTATGTGAACCTCTCCAGTTCTGCAACAAATATTATTTCTATAAAGAAAAATATCAATGTCCACAATCCTTCTGAGGCTGGGAATCTCCCAAATATGTGTCAAGTCAACCAACTGTGGAGCTGGAAATAAAAAGCACCTTGATTATGGGTACTGTGACAGTTGATATTGGCTCTTACAAACAGCACACAAAGGAGCAGTGCCCCTAACTGCTCAAATGCAAGCTTCATTAAGATACAGCTAAAGGTTAAATTATACACCGTGAAACACAAGGGAGAGACCAGTTCCAGGCATCCCTCAAAACATTCAGAAATCCAAAGTACACAGGTATGGTTTTAAATACAAACTTACTACTGGGATATGGCTTGCATGATAATTGTGCCACAACCATTTAATTACAGTTGAAGCTCATCAGTATTTGCCACAGCTTCAAATTTGTTTTCTAAGTTATTTTTGGACCTATTTATCTGCATAAGACTGCTTGCATTAATTCCCTGCAAACCAGAAAGTAATCTAACACTTCTTACCACTGTAGCGGATATCAAACAGTCCCAGTCCATCCTCATCTGCTGCCATGATACAAACTCCCTATGGCTTCCCCATCTACAAGGAAAATATCAGAGCAAAGAGAACCAATTAATTGACACTTTCAGAACAGCAACATAAAGCACCATTATCTTAAAGTATGTCAATTACACCTGAGCTACCTGTGGCCCTGGTTCTTCAATAAAATTCAGCACTAGAATGAGAAAACTCTTGTATCAAAGTAACAAAATGAGCTTTCAAGAAATGTAGGAAATTATCTCTTACTCAAATAAGCATCCTGAAGATCTTTAGCTGTCACTTATAGATCCTATAAAGAAATTTTGATATGAAAATCAGCACTGCATTCTGTTAACAGGTACGAACGTGTATCTTATCCAGTTAAAATAATCTGATTTGATAATTCTGATTTCTTCCCTACTGACCGTTTAAGAGCAAATTCCCCTTGTCTGATACCACCAGTCAAACCAGTACCGAGCAGGGCAGCGGCTCAGGCTGGGGGGCTGGCAGAGGGGCAAGGCACAGGCACGGAGCAGCCGCCAGCCCGTCCGGAGGCAGCGGCCCTTCCTCACTGCCCAGGCCTCGCCCTCCCTGCACACGCGGGAAGGGGCTCCCGCCCGCCCCAATTCCTGCCACGGCGGAAGAGCTCGGGACCTCCCGGGGGTCAGGGCAGCAGCACCCCCGGTCGCGGCTCCCACAGCCCCCGGCGGCCCGGGGCGGGCAGGCTGAGCCCGGAGGGGTGCGTGCCCGGTGGGTCCGTGCCCGGTGGGTCGGTGCCGGGGGTGCCGTGCCCGGGGAGCGGCGCAGGGCCGGGGGCACTCACCGGCCGCCGCGGTGCCGCAGGCCGGGCGCGGGGGGCGGGGCCAGCGCNGGAAATCGCGCGCTGCTCCCGGCGGGACGAGCCCAGCGCCTTCCGCCTGCTCCGGTCCCGGAGCTCACGGCACTCGCTGGTCACGCAGGCCGGTGTCGCGGCCCACAGAGGCTGCCTGCGGCAGTGCCGCACGACACACGCGCTCTCACCTGGTGCCGTTCCCCGCTGCTGCGGCGGTGCTCCCGGGAAGCCCAAGGTTTAATGCCGGCGGCTGCTGCTGTCGGCGATCCCGCTGCCAAACCCCTGCAGGGACATCGTTACCGCCCGACAGCCGCGCTCGGCCTCCGCGAGCGGCTGCCACCGGGGGCGTAACGCTCCTGCCGCCCGAGCCGGGTCCACCCGCTACCGCGTCCGTCACCGCCCGCCCTCGGCCGCCTCCCTGACCCAGATTTAAAGGGCTCACGGGCGGGCGCGTCCTGCGGCAGCAGCGGCAGATGGCTCTCCGGGAAGCAGGGAGCAGGACAGGCCGAGGACGCGGCAAACGCAGCCCCACACGCGTGGGCTTCCAGTGCCCCGAGCCAGCGGGAGAGCCTCGCTCCGCTCCCGGACGGCGCCCGCGGCGGGAGAGGGGGCGGCGCGGTGCACGCCGGGAGCTGTAGTCCGGGGCGGAGGGCGCCGCGCGGGGGGCGGAGCGGCGGCCGCGCTTCCCGTGACGGCGGCGGAGCGGAAGTTGCTGGTGCCGCGCCGCGTCCGCCGCACGTGCTGCGCGCCCCGCGCCCCTCCCGCCGCGCTCCTCCCGGGAGCAGGACCGGGATGGCGGCGGATCTGCGGTTCCGCCTGGCGGAGCCGCTGCAGCTGGTGGCGCGCAGGAACGAGAAGAGCGGCGTGGAGCTGAGCAGGTTCCTGGGGAAGCAGGTGAGAAGCGCGTGGCGCGGAGGTTCGGCGGCAGCCCCCGGGCGTCCGTCCTCCCTCCGTCCGGGCGCGTCTCGCAGGGGCCACTGTGGAGCGAAGGGAGCGTGCCGCCATCTCCTCCCGGCAGCTTTGTGTGTGCCCGAACCCGCCGGCCGTCCCTGGCCGTCGGGCGGCCAGCGGGAGCTAATCCCCGCTCTCTCCTTTCCCGTCTTTCTCTACCCCGATGCTGTTTCTTGTCTCCCCCGCCCTGTTCAGGGATGCGCGGGTGCAACCCATGAGGAGGGTCCTCTTCTGTATCCTGGTACCCTTCCTATTGCGCTTCGCCCCGCAGTTAAAATCTTTGGTATATTCCGTGTCCCTTAAGGTGACTCTGGAAGCGTGACAGCGGGAGGTGGCATTTTGTTATGAAGCACTGAGACGGTAACTAGTCCCTACCCTAATACTATTCTGTGTGTCTTCTTTAATTACCTTAAAACAGTATGTGGGATAAAAAGAGACATGGATTTTCTAGGCGTTGCTTTGAGGTTTTTTTTTTAATCAGAGTCTCACAGGTTGTAGTGATGCTGGAAACATGGTCCTGTAGTCACTTTCAAGCTTAGGCTGCCTTAGCTCTGAAAAACACACCTGCTTTCTAGGAGAGTTAAGGCCCATCTCCTTTCTCTCTCTGAAATGCTTGAAGACCTGTAGTACCAGGATATCAGCACATCAGATGTTGTTTTATTAGTACTTTTCATGATAGAGCTTTTGAAGCCCCGAAGATGTGTACACATTTTGGGGCTCAAAGTCTCTATTTCTCTTTGAGTGTCTGGGAGATGTCCCAGTTGTTTGAAGATGAAAAGTCTGAAGTATCATATTTTTCAGAATATTGGCTTTCAGTCTGAGTTGCTGTCTCAGTTATGGTTGGGGAAGACTTTCATACTGGTACTCAAGTTTCTTTGTTGGTAGACAGATGGCTCTTTCTTCTGTCGCTGCAAATCACAGGATCGAAGTAAAATTGACATGAATATATATTCTTGAGTTGAAGCGAATTGGTGGGAAGCAGTGATGAAGAGTTGCTTTTCAGGAGAGAGAAACTGCTGAGAAGTAGAGACGGGGATGGTGTGGATGCATGTTATAGCAGACAGATGGAGCAGTGAACCAGGAGTGAGTCACCGAGATCTGAGACGGGGAAAGAAATTGTGCCCTTTCCCTTTTGGCGACTGTTTGGAAATATGCTTCAGGTTTAAAAGTCTTGCTAGGTGGAAATTGTTAAAGAGTGATTGTACAGAGGGAGTCTGAACAGCACATTACTTAACAATGACACATCCTTTTGAAAACTGAATTGCTGTTTCTAGGCCTGGAAGCTACAGCTCTAGGATTATTTTAAGCTTGTCTTGCCAGTAAACAAACTCCATCTCTAAACGTCATACCTGATTTCCTGCAAGTTGCTTTGTATGTAACCTAGGAAGCATGCATTCTGGAAATCTAGAGCTCTCTTTGCTCTACGTTGTCTTCATGGCAACTTATTTCTTCAGTATTCTATAAAGGAATGAAACTTGCCCACAGCTGCTAAGTAAGGAGCAGTCTTTTAAGGTTCATAGTACGGCACATTTCATGTGGTTATGGAAGATTTTGTTCCCTGTGTTTGGGTATATAATAGAATTAGAGCCCTTTCTGTAAAGCGTTTTTATATACCATGAACCAAAGATTCGGCAAATTTCTGTGCTCTTAATGAGGAAGGTGGGATGAAAAGCTCTGTGGACCTGTTTCCCACCTTTACATTTTTGAATAATTTAAGCAAACTGTAGAAACAATAGGTCTTCACAAAGTGGAATGTGCTTTTGGCTCTGAGTTACCAAAGGCGTGCCAGAAAGTCTTCCTGCATAGAATTCCAAATGTGAATTTTGTGCAAATGTATGTATTTTGGTTCCCTGTGATCATGTAATTTCCGTAGAGAAGTTAATTACTGTGAAGGTTAAAACACTGCTAGGAATGGAACTTTAATGGAAAAATACCCTTACTTGTTTCTGTCCTTTGCATCTACCACTGTGCTTATATGGAAAGATATATATCAAAAAATCTGACCCCTTTGGATATTTCTTCTCTTTAGTCTATGCAACCATCCTAAGTGGACAGGAGATCTTGAGCACACCATTCTTGATTTTCATTTTTGATTTCTCGGTGGTTTAGCTAGGTATCCTTCATTTTGCATTTCATTTTTCTATGTTGCAGTGAAAGTTGTTCTAATAATAATTCCAGGCTCTTATTTAGAGTCCTTCAGCCTTAGCATTTGATGTTGAGAAATGCCTTTATTCCTTTATATTTAATAAATGTAGGAAAAAGGAGGTAACCTAGTGGTCTCAAATTCACACAGCTACCCATTGTCTGTCAGAAAAATGTCCTGATGCTCTGGCAACTAAGGCAGAAGTTTTTTCATACAAAAATATTATTTCAACATTTTATTTGAAAGATCAGTTAGACTTTACATCATGTAGCATTAGAAATAAGGGAAGGTATGATGCACTTTGGCTTCTATCTTGGGCTCTATTGTCATCTCCTTCTGCTAGTTTTTGAAGCACTGTGATTTTTGGGACTCTGTATGTTAATGATAAAAAGTCAACAAGAAACTTCTTGCTTTCATCGTCTCTTGTGAGGGAGAGATCTTTCCAGTTCGGTCAAAGATGTGTTGGAGGAGGTTTAGGAAGCTCCAGCTTGTGCTTCCTGTGAGACTGCTTATCACCCCTGCTTTTTTTTTTCCCCTTGAACTGTGTGGGTTATAGGAAGAGTGTAGGCTCGTGTTTTGGTTTATCTTGCTGAACTGAACAGCTGCCAGAAACAGCTGCTCTGTTTTCTTTTAGCCTCTTCCCAAGGCCAAGCCATACCTTTGTGTTGCTTCTCTTATCTTGAACCCAGTAAGCCTGCTAATTTGGAAAATCCATTCAACTTTCCCACCCAGGGTAGGACTTCGTAAGAAGGATTACTTTGGATCATCTTGCTAAATTGATTGCTGTACAGTCATACAGTGGTAGAGCTGTTGTGTGGTGGAACAGAGACAACAACACGAATTACTGTGTTGGAGGGGAAGAAAGATTTCCCATTTCTCCAACTCTTTAGAAGTATCCCAGTGTTAAATCCGTGTCTGGTGTAACCTGTGAGTCATGAGCAGAAGTGTGGATTTCATGTGGGACCACATTGCTGGTTGCTGTGATCCATTAGTTTATGAATTTAGGGTTTGGATTAAGCTGGGTATTAATACAGATTTCTGTATCTTGTGTGCACTGAGCAAATGTACTGTGCAGCTTGGGAAGGAGATGTGCATCCTGCTGCTAGAGCAGCAACTGGGATCGTGTCTGACTCCAGGTCTCAATCCTAGCTGTGTCTGCTTCACGTGTCTCATTAATAATAGACAGTGTGTGTATGTGTTCTGTGTTTGGAGGGCACAGTCTTCTGTGATGCTTTCTTAAAGCAGCTGTTTGGAACCACATGTGCAGATCTGCTATCCCAGACTTGAACACTTTCAGATCAGCTGTCTATTGTGATTGGTTGAGAAAGCTGGTATTTCATAAAGACATGTTTAGTTAAAACACTCCCTCTGACAGTATTCTGCTTTTCCATAAAATTTTTAGTTTCGACTCTGAAATCAGATAGAGAGTCTCTTTGTAGAATGAGAATGTTGCCACTGTGATTTTCGAACGGTTTTATATGTCCTAAGGGTACTGCACACAATGATTAAAAAACTGCTTCCTCTCAGAAAATTGCTAATGGCATGAATTTGTTGTGCAGTAGACATGTAAATACAGGGTTTTACTGAGTCAGTCACATTATTTACTATTTTATTGTTAACTGACTTTATTTGATATTCAAAGCTCTGGTTCATAAATTAAGCACCCTGTTGTGTCTCGTTTGGGTAGCCAAAGATGTAATTGATGTGAAAACTCAAGGTACTTTTAATTTTTTTCTAGTGGAGTTTATTTCTGGTTCTTTTGAGCCATTCTGCCTTTGAACAACTTATCAGTCATTTCGCTACTCAAAATCTGATGATTCCCTGTAATGAACAGTGCCTTGCTCCATTTTTAAAACTATTTTTTATGCTGCTGTGATAGATGAGAGGAAGATAAACTTACGTTTTCTAAAAGCAAACACAAGGCCTGTAGGAAACTGCTTGCAGTTAATGTGGTGGGTTTAATGTTTGTAATGTATGTACCTCAGTTTCCCTGGCTTCTTAATGCTGTATGGGGATGAATGTCTTTTCAAATTCAGGAGACCAAGGAACCTGAACAGGTTTGCAGGAGTTCTAGGAGGTTGTGGACAGTGGTGTAGCCTTAGGAGGTCATCCTTTCAAAGGACTGCTACACTCTTGTAACAAGGAAACCATCCCATCCGTGAGACCAGGAACAGGTTTTACCCGAGAAACAAAAACCTAGGAGAAGCAGAAATTGGCTGCATGTGGCACTGAAACAAAAGACAACCTGAACTGCAGAATACTTCTGTCTTGTACAGGATAAGGGTTCACTCAATAAGGGAGGGAAGCGTGGAGCATCCGAGTTAAGAGCAAAACTGCTGCAGTGCAAATTCATAACCCTGATTTTCAAAATTACTTGTACTGCATTATATGTTAAACATCATGGAAGTGGAGAGATGCTTGGGTAGTAACATGACCTCAAAGACCAGAGAAATTTAAGGGTAAGACACAAGAAATGGGTTGTTACAAAGTTAGGAGGGTTGGGGAGACTAGACAGGGGAGATGTGAGGGGTAAGGTGTGTTGGTTTGGTTTTTTTTCTTTCTTCTAGCAGATGTGAATATGTTCTCCTTTTATTTTAAAGCACTAAATGACCATTTTTGTATAATAGTATAAAAAGAAAAAGAATTTCTGCTTCAAAACTGCAGGTACGAGCTGCTTCTTGTTAAAGAGTGTGAACTGTCAGAACTATGAAAATAAAACTGTGATCGTGACTGATCGAATGCTTCTTTTTGTAGAGAAACATGAAGCAACTTAAACTTAAGAATGCAAATTTTTAAATGTTTTGTGGCTCTCATGAGAACAAGCCTATAAGATCAATGGAAATTCTAGGCAGAAAGATGTATTAGTTGTTACAACATTTTCCCAATCTTTTTCTTTAAAAAAACATATTGCAAATTGTTTGCTTTATCTTTCAGTTGTAAGGCATAATTTAGGATTTCAGGACTACTTTGTAATTCCTATTTAGTGTATCATTCTGCATCTTACTCATTCTTTTTTTTTAAGTAATTTTTTTTTTAATACAGAGAACTGTGTCAATTGAGTACTTACTTTGGGATTTTGGACTCCCTTCTGGTTTTGAACTATTTGTTTCTGTAAAATTCACTCTGACTTCTGCATGAATAGTTCTGAAGTTAAAAGTCAAAATCATTTTCCATTTAACCTGTTCTTACTTCCGATTCCTTTAGGTTTGGACTCAGCAGGATCGTCAGTGCATCCTCAATACTTTAGCGCAGTTATTGCTGGATAAAGAATGTACTGTATTGATCGGCCGTCAATTTCGGCCCATCCTGCTGGATTTATTGGAAAGAAATGCAGAAGCTATTAAAGCTGGTGGCCAGATCAACCATGATCGGCATGAAAGGCTGTGTGTAGCAATGAGCAAGCTGGTTGCTGACCACCCTGATGTTTTGCCGTGAGTAATGAGATGTCAATGTTTGAACTTGGGAAGTGTTACAGCCTGCCCCTGGGGGCAAGGGTAACTCAGGTTCTTGTTACTAAATTCCTTGGGATGGATTAGAGAGAAGGACACTGACCGACTGGTGTTTTTATGTGTGTTTGGATATGCTGTTTATTTTAGAACAATTTGGTTGCAATGGAAAGGAGATATGTAGCTGTTTCGGTTATTATCTGTAGAAATATAGCGATGTATGAGCATAAAAAAATAACACGTAAGAAAAGGTATAAGGGAAAAGAAAGAAAGAGGATAAGCATAGAAGGATATCACTACCCACAGATCCAGCGGCGAGACTCAGTTGTTGCAGTTGGTCCATTGGTCCAAGCGATGGTCAAAGTGTTGATCCATCAGGAGATGTGGGAAGCCCATGGAACATAAAATTTGTTGGGTTAATAAACGCTCAGGTTCAGGTGGGAATGCCCAGGTACCCACTCTGGTGGGAGGGAGTTTTACACTGTGTTGCAACACTGTGGATCATGCCCAGTTCTCTGGTGGAAGTTCCTAAAAGTGAGTCTCGGGGCACTTCGGGGATCTTTGGTTTATGACTCCTCCTAAGACTTGACAGCTGCCTCTGATGTAATTGAGCCAGTTATGCCCCATCAGAAGGGATGAAAACCTTCGGTGTGAATGTCCTGGTACTTCCCCCGAGGGGGGTTTTCACACCTGAGCCAGCTGTGTAAGGGAGGACATTGTCATGATAAAAAGCATTATCCCACTTTGCAGGATTTTCTTTTTATCAGCCTCTTCCAGATGTGGCCCAAACCCCAGCTTGTAGCCCCCGGTGGTGGGTGCTCAGCCCCTCTGCCCCCAGGCTGTGACCCTGCACATTTCTCAGCAAAGCACTGCTGCTTTTGCAAATGTACAATTGTTTGAGTCATTAACCATTAACATTGCAGTTAACATTTCATCCGGGCAGTATGTGCTTGTTAGTGTTCCGTGGTGAAGAGAGGTGGTGTCAGGATTTGAATTGTCTCCTACAATAACAGATGTGTTTTGAATGGAAATAATTATTTAGTAAATACAAGTCTCAAGCACAATTTATTTTAATTAAATTGTGTTGTAAGATGCAATGTGACTTTCATCTGTGATCTACAGAAAAGCAAAACAGCTGCCATGAAAATAGTTCACAACCAAAATCTCTGAGTTTAATATTAGACCTCTAGGCCAGTAGAATCTAAACTTACATAAGTAGGTATCAGTATTACTTTTTCAGTAAACAAGAGCAATCAAAGAGTTTTCACCAAAGGCAGTACTGTTTCCCCTTGATAATTAAGTAATGATTTCTAATCAGGTAAAGTGTCAGTTGTCAGCTGATTGCTGAAGTGGTTGTCTTTCCCACGTGTGGATAAAATTAATTACAGTCCTTAGTACCGTCAGTTACTGTCTTAGGACCCGTGCCCTGACATTTTTATCAGTGTCTGGTTTTCCTTCTTGTGACTTACACGACTGTGTTCCATCTCTTTCTCTCTCTCTCTTCTAAAGATTTGCTTTAAGATACTTTAAAACTACATCACCAGTTTTCCAGAGGCTTTTCCTGGAGAGCTCGGATGCAAACACAGTGCGATACGGGCGCAGACGAATGAAGTTACGGGACCTCATGGAGGCAGCCTACAGGTTTTTACAAAAGGAGCAATCAGTTTTCCGGGAACTGTGGGACTGGAGTGTGTGTATTCCACTCCTAAGGAGTCATGACACTTTAGTCCGTTGGTAAGTTAAAATCTCCAAATCTTCTTCATTGCATAGATGTATCTGTGTCTTGAATTGTAATTAACAATGTTCACATGCAGTAGAAAGCATCTTTGAATAATACCAGAAATCTGTACCAATGGTATCTGCACTTGTACTTCTTAACTGACCTTTTGAAAGCTATAGTGATCTGTCACAAAGTGAATTTTAGGCTAGTAGTGCTTAAAACTATGGTCTAGAGAATCTTTCCAAATAACTTCAGTTTTCCCAAGTTGGTTCTTTTTTCAATTGTTTGTATACAGATTTCTCAGTGGCTGTAAAACTTGGCTTATTTAAGCTGCGTTTCATACTGGCCTTGTTACAGGCTTTGTGTGGGATTTTGGTCAGATGTTTTGTGTTAGATGTCTGCCTGCAGGGCTTCAACCTAATCACATGCTCTACCTTATTTATGTCAGTGGTAGTATTGATAGTGCCTTTTATTTTAAAAAAGATCTCTAATAGTGTTCACTTTTTAAAACATAAATTCAGAATTGTGTTAGTAACATATAATTTAAGTAAGGTGTATAATTTAGGAAGGGCAGAACTAAGAGTGTTGTCAAATCTATCAGTCATTTTTGAAGCTCTTCAACATGACATACTTAGCCTCAGAAAAAGAGAGAGAACTTGTAATTCATTGACTAGAATTGGTTTACCTGGTGTTCAGCCAATAGTCATAACTAAGTGAATGAGCTGACTTTCAAACTTTTGTCCTGAAATGATCTTCTTCTGCACACTCTTCCTTCCCCCCATCACACTCATTGAACAAAACTTTGTTCTTGGAAATTAAAACCAGTGTTATAATAAATGAAAACTGGTTTATGATTTATATTAAATGTTCCTTTGTTGCAAGACAGCTTTATGTAGTCACGACTTGAGAGTTGTTGGCTTTTTTAGGCACTCAGAATTGATTTAATTGCATTACATTTACTTTAGAAATAGCATGAAATGCAATTTTGGAAGGGAAATCGTAGGAGAAAAAAAACTGGGCAAAGATGACCTCAGTTCCTTGTCTCATACATTAAACTTCATTTACTTAGGAGAGTGCATTCCATTATTATATTTCTGCTGATAATTCAGTTCTTCAGAGAAATGTTAGCTAATTGGTGTATAAATTAAAACTGCCATGATAGAATTGCTTTCCTCAGTTCTGAGATATTTGTCTAATCTGGAAGAATGTTAAGCATAGTGCTAAAATAATGTCTATGAATAAAATTTTCTGCACGTTTTTCCAAACTTGGTGTTTTGGTATGCAATTGGCAGTTGTCAAACTACATTTCTTAAGACTGTTTTGACATATTTTGTTCTAAATATAATTTTTAGGTATACTTCAAACTGTCTTGCTCTGGTTACATGCATGAATGATGAGCATAAATTATCTTTCCTGAAGAAAATATTCAATCCTGAGGAGCTGATACATTTCAGACTAAAGTAAGGACTTTTAAAATCTTGAACACTATTTGTTTTTCTTGATGGCTTTCAGCTGAATTAATAAACATGGGTTTCACAGGTTGCTAGAAGAATCTCAGTTTCAGAATGTGGAAAAAGCCCTAGTTTTGGCCAATCCAGACTCCTCGTTTTGGCAAAAGGAGAAAGAACTGCGGTGTACACAAGGACATGTTGTGTCGGGCGACCTCTCTGCACATGTAGTAGCTGTCTGTGGCATTGTGCTGCCTAGACTACAGCATGTTTCTGAAGAGCAGGTATGTAATCCACAGTTAAATCAGTGCATTTTTGTTTTAGGAATTTCTGAGTACAGTGAACTGACTTTATTTCCTGATTAGATGGTGTTGAGATACTATGGGTAACGTGTGTATCTTTGTCTTTCTCAATGTGTGCTGTAAAGTCGTGTTGCATAATGCAGACACCACAAAGATGCTCTGCAGTGGAATGAAGCAGTGAAGGAACAATAGTGCTGTTCATTTTACCTTCATGTAGCAGTTTGTACAAACATACTACAAAAGAATATTCAGCCTTACATAGTGACTCCAATCTCAGTTAGGGTGACAATCCATAGCGGACTAAAGCCAGGATCTGGGACGGCTGCTTTTACCTGCATGACGTAGGTTTCTTTGTGCTACATAGGCATCTTATATGCAGCCTTTCTCCAAACATATGCTCGGTTCTTCTCTGAAAAGAAAACAAGGCTGCTATTTAAACTCTTCCAGAAGGCAGAGAAAGGGGAAAGGAAGTGAACAAGAATTTACTGTCACCACTTGAGAAAGTGTGATGCAGACTATAGTGCCTTACAGTGCCATTGAAGGCATAAATGTATTTAAACAAAAAGTAACGTTTTTTCTTATAAATTGCTATTTAACTTAGGCTGTTCAGACCCCTCTTTGTAGCTATAGCCACTATTCCTGACTGTTTTTCTCCTTTAGGTACTAGTTTTAGCTCTTAGCCGAGTTTTTTTGTTTAATTTTGTAACAGTGATCTGCAACAGGACAAAGAAATGAATGAAGACTGTCAGTGTCTAGAATTGTTTTGAGTAGGAGAAGCAAGGAAAGAGGATTTTTCCTCCAAATTCCTCTTCCCCCCCCCCCCCCCCGTTTTTCTCCCTGCTTCTGTTTTTGAATTCATTGTTTTCTAGCCTTTTGGGATTTTTTTATAGGATTGAGAGAGTGGTTTGAAATTCACTGTAGAAGGGGAAGCTATAGAGCTGTTTAAGAGGATTCTTACTCCCATGGCAGCGTCATGGCTGCTGCAGCTGTGCTGAAGCCAGGCCATGCTATAAACTGGATTATTGAAAGAATATTTGTTATCTATGAGGGAGGAGAGAACTTCCCTGAAAGCAATGCTTGTATTTTTTTAATAGCCACAGGTATTCCACTGATCTGGTCTACATTGTAGTTCCAGTTGCAATAGGGAGGTTCCAGTGACAGCTTAGGAGGTCTGATGAAGACATAGGAGCAAACTGTGGAGGAAAGCAGGTTCTCTTGTTTCCAGAGAAGTACATCAAGCTATATCTGAAAAAAAGGTCAGACTTAAATGCGAGACATTTGTTTTAATACTCTGATTTCTTTCCTCCGAGCCTTTTGGCACAAAGTACTATTTTTTGTGCCATGTATTGATATGCGACTGTGAGAATCAGAATAGTTGGAGACTATCTGTAGCATCGATTAATTACCATTCAATAAACTGCATTCATTTAATTTTGAATAAAATGAAAATGTTATTCAATATACCTTTTTTTTCATTAACTGAGTTTAATGATCTTGTACTTTGGCCTCTACAGAAAGAAGTAAATACTCATATTCATTCATTTCATGTTCATATTTACATCATTTGAATGCAACTGCTGTTTGCTTTGTCCTGTGATTTGGACCCATTCTGATGACTGAATTTCACTTATATTGCAAATTGTATTTGATTGACATGAGTTATGACTGAATAGTTACTATGCCTGTACTGACAACTTGGTGTGAATTCCCCTTGGGATCAAATTGTGTGTATACTTTTCATTAAGTGTTTCACCTGTAATAGGTTTTGGATTAAATCTATTTTAGTATCTGTCAATAAATACACCTTGACTCCTTTGTTTTATTTGATATGCAGACCTGCAGGCCAAAGATTTTCTTGTTGTTAGACTCACTTTCCTAATTGTTCTGTGTTGTACAACTGTTAGAAAAGTAATTTCAGTGTAGTAACCTAAATTTTATGTTTTAAACAGGAAAATAACACCAGCAATTTTGTTTTGGTTGAATCTGCCTTCACAAATCTTCAAAACCTTGCTATTGCTGTAGCGTATCAGACTCCTGTTTTGTTAGAAGGACCAATAGGATGTGGCAAAACTTCTTTAATTGAATATTTAGCAGCTGTTACAGGAAGAGCAAAACCTCCTCATATTTTGAAAGTTCAGCTTGGAGATCAAACTGATAGTAAGGTAACTGATGGATTTGTTTTATGGTTGGATCATGAGACATAACTTTTACTTAAAGCATTGACTTAATTTTTTAATAGTATAATGTTTTCACTCAACGACCCTACAGTGCCCAACTCATTAGTACTGGTCTTACTACTGACAAGAATGAATAAATAAACAAACAAGAAAAATAACAGTTATTTTCCCGTAGGTTTTTAATTCTTTGCATAATTGTGCTGAAGCTGTGTCATTCAAATTATGTTTTATCAGGGTTTTTCTATGTGGAAGAGCTCTATTGATATTTTTTAATTTAAAAAATTGATTTATGTTGGAAAAAGCAAGATTCTGGTGCCAAAGGTTGTATGAACACTTTTATTTCAGTTTAAGTGAGCTAATGTCAGTTTAATCTGATGCCTTTTTTCGTGAGAAAGGTGAGATAAAGTAAGATACTGGGATGTTGAGGTGACTTGCAGTTACATATTAATGATTAAGCTCTATCTGTAGATAATTTCATGTACTTTTGTTTTGCATATAGAATTTTGGAGCTTGAGTTGATTTGTTTGGCACAATTTATTTTTAGTTTTCAAAGGTGGTTAGTATCTGCAAGAAATTATTAGAAGGTTTTTATTAGCATGCATAAGCACCTTCTTTGCTTGCATGGAATACCTGGTTTCACCATCTCACAACTTTATCCTCTCATATACAAGACTAAGACCATCATATTTTAGAAAAAGTGATGAAGTTCAAGGTATAAAATATGTAGTAGTAAAATCATAAACTCAGTTTTTTAAGCAATACTTAAATATTGAAGTTACAATTTGAGAGAAGAGCAAAGCTTTGACTGGATTTTACCTTTGAATAACTTGCTTTATAGTTCCTTTTACTACCTTAGTCACAGACTTTTCAAAAACATAAAGTTCAGTGTGACCCTAGACAGTTTTCTGTGTTACTTTAGATTGCTTGTAAATTAGGGTGGCACAGCTCCTAAATTTACTTCCAATTACCTGGTTTCTTTTATTATTATTATGTTTCAATTAAATTGCCATTGGAGGGGGAAACTTTTCATCTTAATCAAAAAAAGTGCAGTGCTGGGCGCAGATTGCCAGACAGATTGTTTAGGAAGGTGGAGGCTAAATGTCACTTCTGTCCCAACGTTGGTCATATTTGCCATCCTTTTCTGTGGGTATGTGATGCCCAGGTCTCTCATGTGCTGATGGTTTCTGTCACAGACACTGCTGGGCATGTATCGGTGCACAGATGTGCCAGGGGAGTTCGTGTGGCAGCCTGGGACCCTGACACAAGCCGTGACCAAAGGTCACTGGATACTTCTGGAGGATATTGATTATGCTCCTCTGGATGTGGTATGTAGCTTTATGTTTGTTTTAAGGTACTGGTCTTTATGGTGGCAGTTTTGGGAGTCTAATCACCAAGGTTCTGTAGCAGCATGCTGAAAATGCTGCTGCTTTAGTAGGGGTTAGAAAGAATTCACCTGTCTTTGTTTGCATATTTGCACACCTCATTAGTTTTTGTCTTTGTTACAGAGTAGTTGTGACCCTGCCACTAATGCCAGATTTCACTCTGAAAACTGGAGTTGACACTGATAATGAGCTGATAATGTGTCTATTTAATAATGTTTTGGTGTTTGAAACCAAATGTGGCCCTAAACACCACGAAATATTGTCAATGTATGAGGCTGGTGCTGTTAATAAGATTTTTTTTTTTGGTGTCTTGTTGTGTGGGCCTTTTTTTTCCTTCCACATTTTTTCTTACACATTTATAACATATTAAAAATGTGCTGTTGCACTAAGCATTATAAATTTTAACAAATTTCCTGTTTTTTGGCTCCAGAACAACTAGTTAGTCAGTCATCCTTGCCTCTTGAGGTAATGGCTACTGAAAACAAGTCATTTGCAAGGATGGTGTGATAGAGATGCTTTGCTGCATAGGCCTGCTGGACATTCTGCTGGTGGTTTCCTTTCATATCTGTTCCATAAAGCATCCTTTGTGTGACTGAATAACCTGTCAGTTTGTTTATTAGGTTCTAGGCTTCTGATATTAGAAATAGAAATAGGAAATTTATAAGAAAGCAAATGAATACTGCTTGTATGTACAGACAGTTCACTGCTAGGAGGTCATGCGCTTATTTGCTTCTGTGGACTCAGCTCATTGCACTCATGATAAGCATGCCCTGAGCAGTACCCTGCATTCATCAAATCCCTTTCTTCAGGTCCTCCCTGCAGGCATCCAGTCTGCTTTCTCCATATCAAAGGATCTCTGTGTGCCTCCCTGTGTGCTGAGGGGTCGTGTGGTCATACCTCCTTTCTTTCTTTCCACCACCATTACTGTCCTTCTCGAGGGAAGGGTAGATTCTTAAAATAGATACAAAACTCTCCTGGGGGTAGCAGTGTATACACTGAAAAAGGTTGATGTTTGAGAATGGCATCTTTGAGGTGCAGGTCATCTTTGTTCAGGCAGATAAAGAAAATAAAGTTTCTGATGTGGAAGTGTCTAATAAGTCATTTGATAATTTAAAACCAAACAGTTTTGATTTGGACTTGCCGTGCAAAGGCTGTCATTTCCATTCTCTTATTAAATTTGAATACAGGAGAAAAAAAGGTAAGTAAACGTTAGACCAGTGACTTCCACTGCTGATTAAAATTGCTGGGGACTCTGCAATTCCCGTTAGCATCGCTTGGAAGTGCAGTCTGTGGGAATAGCAGTTGCTGGCAACGTAATGGTGCTCAGTGGCATTGCTCCAGCATCTCAAGTGTGAAATGAGTGTGGATGGTTGTGCTGTCTTTTAATGTCACCAAAAAAAAACCCCAAACCCTACAATTTTTCTTTTTCTCTCCAGATCTCTGTGCTGATTCCTCTTTTGGAGAAAAGAGAGTTACTGATTCCTGGTCGTGGTGACTGTTTAAAAGTAGCACCAGGATTCCAGTTTTTTGCAACCAGAAGGTAGGTTTGTAAACTTAAATGAGATTGAGAGCACGGATATCCTATTTTTAAGTCCAAGGTACTTTTAAGTGCAAGATACTTGTGTAGGAGTATTTTAGCAATTTCCAATTAACAAGCAATAGAAGCCATGGAAGCTGTTTTCAAATGCTTTATAGTTTATTTCAAAGCCTTTAACAAATTTTCCTGCTTTTGTCTTTCTTTTATAAATTAATTCTTCTATTTTTTTCTGGAATTGAGTCTTTTGTATTCAACTCTTTTGGTTGCCTCATTTCCTAATAATTTTTATTTCTGTATTCATGGTTGTCACGGTTTAACCTCAGTCAGCAACTAAACACCACACAGGCTCTGGCTCACTCCCCTGCAGCAGGATGGGGGAGGGAGCTGGAAGAGTAAAAGTGGGAAAAATCGTGGGCTGAGATAGAGTTTAGGTAAAGCAAAAGATTCCCACACAAACAAAGAGACAAACCCCATCACTCTGAGCATCCCCACCCTTCCTTCTTCCCACAGCTTTATATGCTAAGCATGACCCCATCTGATATGGAATATCTATGTGGTCAGTTGGGATCAGCTGTCCTGGCTGTGTCCCTTCCCAACTCTGTGTACCCTCACCCTCCTCTCTGCTGAGGTGGGCTGAGAAGCAGAAAAGGCTTTGACTCTCTGGAAGCTCTGCTCGGGAGTAACTAAAGACATCCTTGTGTTATCAGCACTGTTATGGTCACAAATGCAGAACACAGCCCCATACCAGCTATTATGAAGAAATTTAACTCTATCCCAGCCAAAACCAGCACATCAGCGAACAGTTTGTATAGCAGCAAATTATAGTTTTCATTGGGCTAGTTAGAGTAGATTCCCTAAATCTGTTTCAGTTTACAGCTGGGAAATAGTATTTAACAATAGAAACTAAACACAGTGTAACAAAGAAGAAAAAACCAACAAAAACCCACCAGAAAACAAAAGCCAAACCACAACCCCAAATGTAATGCTTTGCATCTGCAGGGCAACTTCCACATTGGGTAAAAACACATGGCTGAATAGTTATTTCTCCAGAAAAAAAACAAAGGGAATGAAATGTGTAATGGGAAGAGCTGAGTCTGGAGGATGGGAAGAATAATTGTGAAACACTTTGGAGGGGACAGGGCTGGAGATGCTTTTCCTGTATCTCTGCAATAAGATCACAGATCCTTTAAGATATTTCGCAGGCCATTTTTGTCAGGCTTCTCTCTTTACAAAGGATTCTATATGTTGCTTCTGATAGACAACTGACACTAAGTTAAGTCTTTCTGAAAGTATCTCTATGGGGATTTTGCATTACAGGGAGAAAAACACTGTGATAACAGGTAATTTGGAAAGCATGGAGAGGCAGGGTAGGATACATGACAGTACAGTGACAAACAGTGTTATTTAAGCCTGCTGCACTATGCTGTAGCAGCTCTGTGTAACATGTTCTTTGATGCACAGAAATGCACTGGAAATGCTGAATTCTTCAGGCACACTCAACATGCTGTGTTTCTTTGTGTTGTTTTGATGTAGGGTATTCAGCTGTGGTGGAGGTTGGTACAGGCAGCAAAGCAGCCATGCTGCTCTTCTGGACAAATACTGGACCAAAATACATCTGGATAATATGAGCAAAGGAGAACTCAAGGAGGTATGGGGGGTGTTGCTCCATTGTGGCATGTGAATAATTGTTTCAGTTTAGGGTAATAAATGTTTTTCAGTAGTTAATTGAATCCTTATTTTTATCTTCAAGTCCCACAATAGGCCCTTACAATTTCAGCTTTGTGCTGCCAATTTTGAAGTAAACAGGCAGTTTGTCAGGAAAATTTGAAGTGAATTGAACAAAGTTTCCTGGAACTTGCCTTGACAAGCACAATTCTGCTTTGTGTGGGTCTAAGAATCAAATTACTTTGCCACTTATTAGCCCACAGAGACTTGAAAGCAGAGAGAAATAGCAAAAAAGAAAATTGAACTTACTCTAATTCTAAACTTTGAGTTGAAAAATAGTTGGTCGGTTATCAATTAAAAATAATTGCTTCCGTTAACATCTTTCTTTTGTTAGCATCTCTGGGAAGTGTTTGCTTTGTGTAGTTCTTCAGAAGATTAAAGCAGCCCAGGGCTCATATGAAAATAGAATTCTCTGGAGATTCTCCTTGTGATACAGAGCTCAAAACAGGATCTGATTCTACAAGACCCTTGGCTAAGGGAAGAGGTAGTGAATAGTATCTAGCAGAAGAGTTGAGGAGAAAGTTTTGAATTTGCTAGAATGAAGAAGATAGTTTTTTCAGTAGAATTCATTCATTCCCTTGGACTCATTTGGCAGCCAACACAATTATTAGGTGGCCTTGAATATCTGTGGGTTTTTCCCTTTCTTGTCATTTGTTGGCTAATTGTTAGGAAAGGGGCAAGAACAACTTCAAAACCTTATGAAAAAACAAAACTTGAGTGCTAGATATGTCACCACTAGGTTCCCTTTATTCTTTTTCTGCAAGTTTGAAGCTTAAGTCACAAAAATGTATAGATTAAGCACTAAGATTCCATAGTAGTAATAGAAGAGGCAATGTTAGAGAACACTCACCTGCTTGCCTTGAAAGTGGACTCGTTCTTCTTGTTAATCTTAAAAGTCAGTCTGGCAGGGTAGGACCAGTTTTCCTGGCCTGTATCTGTGAAAAGTAATTCTGGGAAGCATTATTTTGGTTGGCAAGCTTTAATGGAGATAACTGAGCTGAAAGGAAACTACAGAAGGAAAATTATCCCCTTAAAGTGCCTTTTTAAGCACAGTGAATAGACAATTTGAATGCTCAAATGAATTTAGTCATAAAAAGAAGGTGGGAGATGAGGACTTCTGTAATCAGTTGTAAAGTTGTGTGGTCATGGTTTGGCTTCAGATAGGATTGGATGTACTTTTTATTCTTCCTGTTAGTATTTGTGCAAATGTATTAAATGAATCGGAGTAGAGTTGAGCTGGCAAAGTTCATTTTTGACATCAAAATCAGTATCATAGTAGTCATAATAACTTCTGTTTTCTTCAGATAAGAGATTGGAAGAGAGCAGTTGCATGTAGCTTGCTAGCTAAAGTATCTATTGAAGCGTCTCCTGGTAAAAACTGGGGTACTGTTGGTTTCTTTCCAGTGCAGGTGGGTTTTTTGTTTTGTTGTTTCATTTTTTTCTTTTTTGTTTCTCCTTTCAGGTCCTCCAAAGGAGATACCCCAGCCTTGCTCTTGTGGCAGATCACTTGCTAGACATTTTCATTGACCTTGCGGGAGACAAGTACCAGGCACCAGAGAACTGTGCTGCTGGCTCCAGTCACACACCAGAGGCAGCATCAGAATCAAGATCAGAACATAAGAAACCAAATCTGGAAGGACGAGAACTATCTCTAAGGTTGTCTTTTCTTACATGTTTATTGGAAGTCAGCTAGCTACAGAGATAGAAGGGTTTATTTTTGTTGTTTTTCCTAATTTTTTAAAAATAGTGGTAAAAAGCTTCAATAATTAAATGGGAATTTTATAAAAACTGGAAAAATGCATTTTTTTAGTTCTAAAATAATGATTAATATATCATTTAAAGAAACTGATTCTGGATTATTTAAGCTTCTGCTTAGTTGTTATCAGGCCATATGAATTTATTCTTAATTATTGTTAACATGAGATATCAGTACAAGTTAAGAACTGGAAGGTGCTGTATAATGTTCTCTCACTAGCTAGAAGGTAATGTTTTTAGCAACTGAGTATATTATATAGATTATTTCATACTGAACATTCTCAGCATTGTAACTCAAGGTGACTGAAAATAACTGTATCTGTAATGTACTGTTAATTTCAGAAATTCTGTGATGAAATGTAGCTTGATGCTGAATTATTTCTTCCTCTCCTACCAAGTGTCAGTTCTGCTCATCTGGAATTTCTGTAATCAGTAGTGCTTTGTGAATTAGTTAGTAAATACTAGGTGTGGGTAGTACCTAATATTTTTGTGGAGCATAAGAACATCAGTTTTTTCTAGAACAAAGTTCCCTTTTCTCATCTTTTGGAAGATCTTGTTGATGAGGAATCTGTATCTTGAAAAAATGGGGGATTATACCTTTCTGGATTCTTTAATACCTTTTAATTTTATAGTTACCTTATGATTTAATGGAGTATTTATTATCTATTTATAAGCAATGTTGGTCTTTGTGCTCAGCTACTCCTCAGAATTATCGTCCTCTTTGTGTCTTCCCATGTACAGTTTGCACAACAACTACACATGCAACTGCCAGAAGATGTCAAGTTGAACATGAAAGAAGGTGCTGTGTATTTTGGCATGTTTGTACCAAAACTTTCTGTTTTTTCTTTTTAGAGACCTACTGAATTGGTGCAGCAGGATTGCTTACAGCTTCGACAGTAATTCCTCAACCACATCGGTGAATATTTTTCAGGAGGTGCGGTAAGACTTGATCCAGAAATTGATTACCCAAATTCTAGCATTGTCTCACAAAATACTCTCTTTGGGAATGGGAATTTGTTTGGTTTTGTTGGAAGCAAAGGTTTTGTTTTGTAGTTGGAATGTTTGTGATCTCTCTGAGCAGAAGCTCTTGTTGCTACTAGGAGAGTTGTTTGCAGTAAGGTGCTAAAAGACTTTACTGCTGTCATACAAACAGCGTGGTGCAAAATAATTTTAACTGATACAAGCTGGGATTGCACATGACCGAGACCTTTCTTTTTCTTGTAACATGAGGCTGCTTTTCTACTTTCCTGTTTACATCAGTTTACAGTCTAGGTTGGGAATTTTTTGGGTGTGCATCAGTCAGAGGCAATTTTGAGATGTGAGATCTTATCATGTTACTTCCTTCTCCGTTTTGGTCCATTCATCTAAAAAAAGCTTTTGTGACTGGGCATTGAAAAGTTTTTACTTCTGGTAGAAATGCAGTACATTATAGAGTTTAGAAGTTCTTATTACATGTTTTTGAACTCAGTTGTTTGCCTTGATCTGAGGACAGTGAAATAGTTCTGTTTACAGTGGTTGCATTGGATTTGGGTTAATTTAGATTAAGATGGTGCTTGTCAGATAAAATCATACAAAACTAGTGTTCAACAAGTTGGTTTTCGCCTTGACAGGCATTGGACTGTTTCACAGCCATGTTGTCCAACCAAGGGAGCAGACAGAAAATGGCAAAAGTTATTGGAAGTTACCTAAACATTTCAAAAAAAAAGGTATGTTGAGCTATAACTAACATGATCTTTATTGGTGATATTCTGTAGCTTGCAGTTATTCTATTATTAATTGAAATACGTTATGCTATTTTTTATTTAAAATTATGCTCACCTCTCTGTCCCAGACTGGTTTTTAGCTCTGTTCCATCCCAGGATCTGTTTTTCTCCTATTTTATATTCAGCTGCACTTTTTTTTTTTTGTCTGAAGGTTCCAGGGAACCTGTTTTAGAGCAAATGGCCTCATGATGCAAAAGAAGGATTAATAGCTGTAACAGCCCAGCTGCCTAAGCACATGATACCACTAGATGCACAGGGTAGTAAAGAATGTGTTTTTTCTTAGGTGGTTTACAGTGAATGCTAATCACTTAAACAGAGAGATCAGAGAGAAACATGATCCTTACTGCTGCTTGTTCAGTACTCACTGATTACAAAATCAGCTGCCTCTCTGGAGCTCTGTAAATGACAGAATTAAACTAAACATTTCTTTGTCAATTATTTCTCACTGTAGAACTCTGCAAAGCAAATTCCCTCTATTGTTACTTTAAGTTGACAGATGGATCCCTGAAGCTTCTGTGGGTTTTTCTCTTTGTCCTTCTTTGCATTATTTCATTACAGGAATGTATTATTTCCTGCAAGTGGCAAAACACCCTTGTTAACACAAAGGGTTTTTTTAAGGGAGGTTGTTTGTTTATTGTTAAAAATAACTGCTCAAGTTTATGTAGTTAAACTACCTTGGAAGTAGGTGAAGTAGAAATACAGTGGCAAAGACTTTTATCAAGTTATTAAGGTGAAAGTTGTTTGTACAGATAGGTCCTTCACTATTTTAGGTGATGAGTATTTAAAGCCTGCAAAATATAGAATTTTACCATTAAAAATTGGCTTGCTGCAAAGTGATACTGGTAGCACAGTGTGGGTGTTCTTGGTGTGATGTAAGCAGCATTAGTATTGGAAATGTTGATGCTTTTTTAACAGGTAGAGTTCTTCTGTGAACTCTATAAACCAGAAATTTCAATACGGGAACAAGAAGTCTCTGTCGGAAGAGCGCATCTTGTTAGGAAGCAGAACCAGGCTCTCACTGTACACAGGTAAAATATCCTGTAGTTTCCACGTGAATCGAAATATTTTGTAGTGGAATACAATAGACTGCAAGTCACTGGGTTAAGAAAAATGCAGATTGGGTATTCTCACTCTCATGAAAGGAATGTGAGAGTTCTTTCCCTTGCAGTCTTAGTTTTACCTTCAGTGTCTTTAAGAGTGTCTGCATCATGCTTCTGGCAGACAAAGCATGGAGATTTTCAGCTTCTTTGAACTAGAGTGTCTTCAAAGCAGTGTGGAGCCACAGCAGTTATAAAAAGATTTTGATGGATCTACCTTTGTAAAGGGAGATTTTTGTAGTATGTGTTGCTCACTCCACTGGCCACGAAGTTATTTGGAAACGCTGAGTTTTTAGGTTGTATCTTGAGAAAAATAAGTATCTTAGAAGGATGTCTTATAGCTATTTATTTTCAGACCTGTATTAAAAAAAAGAAATCCTAAATCAAACTACTCCACTAAAAAAATGGTGAAGGTAAAATTGGAATGAGCTCCTTGATAAATCTTAGTTTTGAGTAACTTGCTTTGTTTTTTCAGGGCAAAACATACCTTTGCTGCCACACGGCCATCTGCAGTACTGATTGAACAGCTTGCAGTGTGTGTTGTCAAAGGAGAGCCTGTGCTTTTGGTTGGTGAAACAGGAACTGGCAAAACATCAACAGTTCAGTACCTAGCTCACATTACAGGTAAATAATGTGTGAAAATTGTAACCTACATGAAGATAATTTGAAAAACAACAAATGAACAAACCCACAAGTTGATGGCACTTTTTATTTCTGTTTTAAGGACACCGTTTGAGGGTTGTCAACATGAACCAACAAAGTGACACAGCAGATCTTTTAGGGGGGTGAGTCACTGACCTGCATAACAAATGGGCAGTATCTGTTTCATAGTAGGATAAATGTCTTGCCAAACGTGTTTGCATGCAGGAACCTTCTTGTCCTTGCTGAAGAACAGAGCAGTTTCACTGAATTGTGTGCAGAGCTGTATGTGATGAAGTAATTCAAAACCACATTTTTTAATGTCTTTAAAGATGGCTAAGCTGTTCAATATAAATGTGATGTAATATTCACTGGATTTATTGTTTGGCACTATTACAAATACTTTGCTTGTCAGGATGTTCCTGTCTTTACAAAATTGCCTCATGAGGTGCATTTAAATATGTGCAATTTTACTTAGTTCGTTAGTTGAGTAAAAAACTTAAGAAACAAGGGTTCATCCATGCAGTGTATTGTTGTTTCAAGTAACTGGTTTTGAGGTTGTTTTCTTTTTTAAGTTCACAGATAACTCTGTCTCATGTAAGTAATTACTCCTTTGCTTCTCTTCAGTTACAAGCCTGTGGATAACAAGCTGATCTGGCTCCCTCTGCGAGAGTCTTTTGAAGAACTCTTCTCTCAGACATTCTCTAGGAAGAAAAATCAAACATTCTTGGGACACATTCAGACTTGCTACAGGCAGAAACGTTGGCATGATCTACTAAAACTAATGCAACATATTCACAAATCTGCTATTAATAAAGAAGTAAAAGAAAATGCATCTGGTAAGGCTTCAGATGGATCAAACACACATTAGTGATGAACCACTGCAGAGGGTAGATTAATACTGATGACTTTCGTTCTTTTAATTTGAGTTTGTTTGAGGTTTAGGGTTTTTTCATCCCCCTATATTACCTCTTTTTTTCCGGTTTTGAGAAATGCAATGTCAACATTGCGGCAAGACATTCAGAGCTCCGTTAAAATAGTGGTTGGGTTTTGTTTTGGTTTGGTTTTTTTCCCTTCTTCTAACTCATCTCTGCTGTTAGCTATGCTTGACAGTGAGGAGGCTGACTTGTCTGCCCTATGTTACCCTTGGCATCTGGTCTCCACTCAGCACTTGTTTGCTGTGCTGGTGAGCAGTCCTGGTTGGCTGTGTGTCAATCTTCTACGTGAGTGCATTCATACTTTCAGTCCTGGAACCTGCTTATGTCTCATAAATATATCCTATTTAAAAAACAAAGCAAAACAATAACAAGCAAAAAACCATACGCAAAGTAATAACTGTTTTAGGGTAGTAATAATTTTAAGAGCTTGCTTTTGCCTTGGGGCCTCTGTCAGTGATGCTGACTTGCCCAGTGCTTTATTTTGTTTCTGTGTGGTTTTGTCTCCAAGTAGGTTTTCCTCGTTTTATACTTCACAACCCATTTTGGGGCTGTGGCAATGTTGATACTTTGGCTTGCATGGAATTGTTTATGGTTCTAGACCAGCAGAACGAGTGAAGTTGTAGCTTTCATTCAGTTTGGGCTAAGTAAAATTAATTATGGACTTTATCTTCACTCTTCTTTTAACTGGTTCTTCTGAATAAGCAGATATTAAAATAAATGCTCACAAATGTCAGAAAAAAGAGAGTTTAAAGATGACTTACTGCAAGAATTGACAATCCTAAAATAAAGACAAGCTGAAATCTGTAGCTTGCAACATTTCTTAAGGAATTTTGATGCTGTGTGTAGCTCAGGTAGTGATTTTAACAAATAACTGAAATCAGTGCTATAGTAAGTAATGTCATAACTGATAAGCAACAGTGTGCTTATTGATACTAAGGTGTTCATTGTTAATCTGTTCTGTCATAAGGGTTATAAATTTGGATTTATTTTTTTGACATATCTCTGTCTGGAAATTAGAGAGTGGTAACAGTCACGCTGGAGCAAAGTGCAATATAAGTATTTGTTCTTCATCTGGGAATGAATAGCAAATTATCTGAGCACTATTCACGTATGAGTACTGTTAAATTTAAAAATCTAAAAACCACTCACGCACAAAACCAAAACAAGATTAAATTTTGGTTTTTTGGTGGTGTGTCATCTGCAGGACTTGAATGTTTTTGTTGCTCAAGCTTACTTTTGTATCTCTGTGCTTGAAACAGCTTGATTAAAATACTGTTGTCAAACATTTTTTTATTATATTGTTCTGATGGTACAACCTTAAATTTGTTTTGCTTGCAGGCTTACCACTGAAGGAAAAGTGGGAGGCATTTGGTCTTAAACTGAATCATGCTCATCAACAGATGAAAATGACAGAAAATGCTCTTCTCTTTGCATTTGTTGAGGTATTTAGAGATGTGCATTTTGATGCTAGGAGGAATAAGGAGAAGTATTGAAAAGACTTTGCAATCAGTATTATAGAAATAGCTTCCTGGCAAGAACCTTGCTGTGAAGTAAAATGTGTTCCATGATAACTCATGAAACAAAGTGTGCAGCTTCAGGGAGGCAATGTTTAGCTGGACAGTGGAAGAATGGTTTGTGGTAGCACATTAAATCAGTGCTGGATAGTAGGAATTAGGACTGGTATGATAAAAGACTATCAGTATGTCATACCATCTTTTCAACTGTATCAGATTAGAAAAAACTTCTTGACCAGTCTCCAGTAGGTCATGCTTCTGTCTAGGGATTCCTGTGAAAGCTTTAATATTAAGAATCTTTTATTTATCTAGATGTGATTTTTCAAAACATTTCAAACCCATAATATGTTATAATGACATCAAGTGTGATTAGGAGAAACTATGAAGTTTATGCATGTTTGTTCCTTGTCACTCTGTTAGTCTGAATATATGTGCTCAAATTTCATGTAAAGTGTGTAAAATGTTGACCAGTCCTCTATAAAAAATGTATGTATGAATAGTTGGAGAACCTCTGACTTCATTGTAGTACTAATTAATAGGATACAGATTCCTTAGGAGCATAATACTGCTTGTGTCTTCAGATTTCTTTGGATTAACTTTATTCTCTTGTGGTGTTAGTGAAGTATATGCGCCACAGTGGTAGATTGCACAAATAAGGGATTTTAAATCTGTTGTATTTCAGCCAATCTAACTGGTAACTGATACAATGGAATGAGAACTGTCTGTCTTCTGTGACTGGCAAAATAATTGCTGTTATTGTGAGACAGCAGTGAAACTGCTATTGCTGTGAAAGGTCTGAATTGCCATTTGTCTGATCAAGCCACAGACTGCACACCAAGTATCTCCAGTATATGAATGCTTCAGCTGACACCCATTGCTGGTGACATGATTTAACAAATTGATCTTACTTTTAGGGTACTCTGGCACAAGCAGTAAAAAAAGGAGAGTGGATTTTGTTGGATGAGATTAACTTGGCTGCAGCAGAGACTTTGGAGTGCCTGAGTGGTTTGTTGGAAGGATCATCTGGGTCGCTGGTGTTACTAGACAGAGGAGACACAGGTACTGTTTTTCTACTTGCTTATGCTATAATTTGGTATCCAGCCGAGTTCTCTATCCATCCTACGTAGCTCAAAATAAGTTAATTTACCATTAAAATGAATGTGTACAAAAGAGCAATGTGCTCTTTGTAGACTTCATACTTCTTTGCAAGAAGTCCAAAACACTGGTGTGTTCTCAATAGCACTGCAGGGGCTGCTGTGTAGGAAGTTAACTCCTCTTACAGATGTAAAGATAAAAAAATGAAGTTGCTGGATGCTGCTTTCAACAGCTACAGACAAAGGCACATGTGTGAGCATCCCAGGCTGGATTTTCTTCCCGGCCAAGGGAAGCACTGGCTATTGTTCTGAAAGGGATCCAAGAGTTGCAAGTTCAGGGCTTACATAATTTTTGAAATGTTTTGTGTTGTTAAAACGTCATGCTATGCACAAAAAAGTCAGGGTTTCACTTGCCTGTGGCTGTTGTGAAGATGCAGGTACTTTTGAGAAAATCATGTGGGGTTATTCTCTGAAAAATTTTGACACTGGCATTTTTAACAAAATTTAGTAGTGCAGCAATGGAAAGTTGCCTTAGATAAAATATACCTTATTTAACACAACAAATATCCTGTGTTTTTCGTGAACCTTATGTCTTTTATTTCTGTTCTACTTTAGAGCCTCTTGTCCGTCACCCTGATTTTCGCTTGTTTGCGTGCATGAATCCAGCTACAGATGTTGGAAAGAGGAATCTTCCTCTAGGAATAAGAAACAGGTAGGAAATAATGAGTCTGAGACAAAATAGTTCCTGTCTTTTTCGAAGTTTAATTAGTTTCATGAGTTGACCAGTGAAGAATGCCTTATCTGATGCCTGAGGATACAAGTCTGAACTCAAATATATTGCCAGTGAGAGATGCTTTCCACATTATGGTGAAGATTTTTCATGAAATAGAATCAGCAAAATACTTTGGTGAAGCAGCTGAGCCATAAGCAAATGGTCTAGCAGTAGTGTAGAGTGTTGTTGGGGGGGCAGAAAATTATTATTTTTCACAATTAAGCTGTCAGCACCTGGGAATGCTACTGCAGCAGTTTATGTTCCTGGGAGTAAGAAAATTTAGCAGCCTTTCTCTTGACTCAGAAGTGTTGATGATCCTTGCAAAAACCTGCATATCCAGTCTTGTTCACTCAAAAGGAAGGGGGTTTGCATGGTGCCACAGGTGTGTGATATTCAAAATATTTGATGTGTGGTCTTAAAACGTGTAAGCTGTGGCAAGGAAATTGGAATTGCGGCAGATCCATTCTTCAGTACCATCTACCTATTCCTGTGTGCACGGATCTCCTGCTTGATGCAGTTTCCCTCATGAGTGCTAAAAGTTGCATGTATAGACCCTTCCCAGATTCATAAACACTTGGCAAGACTGTAGAGATGTACCACCTATGTGTAACTAGTCATTTGTAGTTATTAGTGGCAAAGCAAGGTTTTATTGCTATTGGCTGTGTTGCAGAATAGTGAAATGAAAGAAAGCGAGTGTAATACAGGAAAGAGTCCAGCATCAGCATAACTTGCTAAGTTTAAATGAATTTATATTTCTACTTGCCAAAAATACCTACTACTGTTTGTCAAAAATAGCTAGTGCTGTGTCAGTACTTCATTGTTCAGGCTGTAACATTTGGGTATCTATTGCAAATTGTTTAAAATTGTAACTTAGGTCACTTAAATTACACTGGTTCACTTTCAGTCTAAGAAGTTAATCTAATTCAGATAAATCACTTGAAAGTATTAATACCTTGTTTTTCAACTACTCTGGTTCTTGAGTCTGTCTGTAGGTTTGACAGTCTATAGGTCTGTAGGTTTAACAATCCGTATTCTGTTACTTAAAAATTTAAAATGTTACATGCCATGAGATTTATATATAACATGATTTTTAAATATGGTCAGGTGTCTTAAGTGTTACAGATTGATTTGATTCTTTCAGGTTTACTGAACTTTATGTAGAAGAATTGAGAAATGAAGGAGACTTGCAGGTTCTTATCATGGATTATCTGAGAAGCTTGAATGTGAACAAAAACACAGTACAAGGAATTGTGAAGTAAGTTGACTGTAATATCTTAAAATTCTTGATAAAATAAGTCACAAAAAGAAAGTATGTAACTCCAGTCTGTGGCTAGACTGCTTTGGGGAACACTGTAATGCTCCCTATGCAGCAGTTGGCATAACTTTAGGAAACAGAAGAGCCTAGACATCCATCTTGATTCTGAAGGTTTCTGTACTTGTGGGAAGGAGATTTATGTTTGTTTTTTTTTTTTTTAATTCAGAATGGTTTTCTTGGTGGCAGCAGTTAAAAAGCATTGTTGTTTCAGTCCTCTTTCACATCTGAGAGACTAAAATGGTTTGTTTCTGTAGATCATACCAAAGAAAGTCTTGTGTGTTTGTCTAGAGTTACTTTTCTTTCCCATAGTGTAAGGTGAACTATCTCGTGTTTAGAATACTTGGAGTTTATAGTCACTCTCTGTATATCAATCTCTCTCAAAAATATGGTTCCAAAAATACTCTGTTGCTTTGCTTCACTGACTGTACAGATGGCAGAGCTTGGCAAGGCTTTCCTAACCTGGAGCTTTTAAGAACAGTAGCAGTTGGGGATAAGCTGAAATGTTCATACTTGGGGTTTAATTCCTTGGAGCAACGGTCTGATCAGTAACAGCTCTGTGTAACTTTATTTTTGCAGCTTTTATTTGTCTGTGAGAAAGGAAGCAGAAACGAAGTTGGTGGATGGAACTGGCCACAGACCTCACTACAGTCTCCGTACCCTGTGCAGGGCACTGAGATTTGCAGCATCTAATCCGTGTGGCAGCATAGCACGCTCCCTGTATGAGGTGATCACCTGTGCTAGCATTTATTCCAGTGTGTATTCACTGCAAAGGTTGTTTGGGTAAAAGATAATCCTCTCTAAGTTCAGTATTGGACAGAAATGGTTCTTTAATCTGTATCTTTTTCCTTATTTTTCATGTTTATCACTGAAAATAATTCTTCTTCTCAGGGCTTCTGTTTGAGTTTCCTGACGCAGCTTGACAGAGGTTCTCACCCAGTGGTTCAAAAGCTAATTTGCCAGCATATAGTCTCTGGCAACATCAAAAGCCTTCTCAAGCAGGTAGGCAACTAAGATTATGAAGAACTGTCTAGTATTTAAAGTAGAATTTATTTTGAGTTGTCTTCTCTCCTTTTCTCCTCTACATTTCCATCTTGCAGTTCTGTTTTTCATTTTATAAAGATAAGAACTAGAAAAAATTAATACCATTCTTTTGTAGTTTTTCACTTTGCTCAAATGTTCGTATGTTAGCTTGTTTGTTTGTCAATTTGAAAAAATATGGAAGCCTGAATAACTAAAGCACTGTGGAGTGTGGGCAGCTTAGTGCAGTGGCTCCAACTGTAAAGCTTTCACAGTCTTTTGAGGAGCTTTCTCAGGCTTTATATTTTTAGACTCTGAATGCAGAACATATGGATATGAAGAAGCATCTGTGCTTTGTCTCTTATGGGAAAGGAGGAATGTCACTAGTGCTGGGAACCCAGCATGAGTTTGCATGGGGGATGGGGAAGCCAGTTTAAGAGATGGGTATTTGTTTCAAAATAAACCCTTCCATACTGGAAAATGTGTATAAGTATAAAAAGATTAAAGCAAAGTTCCTACTTGAAAATGCCCTTCAAAATTCAGTACTAGGGCTCTTGAGACGTTTTTATCTTCATGGCACTGGCAAAGATTCCTGCTTCATGACCCTGAAATAATCTGGTCAGGTTTTTCCTCTGTGACAAGGGGACAATGCTTACTGCAGGAGTGCTCAGGGATTAGTTTAAAATTACTTTAGAGCATATGTAGCAGTGGTGTAACAGTAGTTGTTTTCATTAGCAAATTGAAAGTTGTTTGTATAATGTTATTTCTGTCGTGTCTCCTTAGCAAATACCAAAACCCCAGGGAGGTAGTTTTATACTTATAGAAGGGTACTGGATTTCAGCTGGGGACAAAGAACCTACAGTAGATGAGAGTTACGTGCTCACCCCTTCAGTGAAGCTTAATCTGAAAGACATTGTCAGGGTTGTGTCTGCTGGGTAAGTGTTTCAAGTCTTTCATTAAAAAACATAAGTTAAATATGTTTGTTTAGGCCTTGAGTGTTGGTGCCCCTCTAAGTCTTTATTGTTTGGATGGATAATGTCTATTTTCCTTCTACTTTATAGTTTACTTTTTGTTATAGAGCAACTTGAATTTATACATGTTTCTTGTTTCCTTAAACCATCTTACTGCCATACCTAGTTTTATTTAAATTCTGATCTAGAAATTTGCAGATAGAATAACCTGCTTATTTCACACTGCCATGAAAAGCCTCATGGGTAGCTGTTAGCACTTGGGAGTAAAGTTACTTGTATTTCCTGTTAGTGTGTGGTCTTGGATACCCTAAATGAGTGAAGTGGTGGTGTTTTGCTAATGTGGTTTAATGTTGACATCCTGTGTGTGAGAAAGACGTGGCTCGTGCTTCTAACTCACTGGTTTGGTCATGGCTTTTAGGACTCATCCAGTACTGATTCAAGGAGAGACCTCTGTTGGTAAAACCAGTTTAATTCGCTGGTTGGCTGCTGCTACTGGGAATCATTGTGTAAGGATTAACAACCATGAGCATACTGATATCCAAGAGTATATTGGCTGTTACACATCAGATGCCTCTGGAAAGCTGGTATTTAAGGAAGGTAAGTGAGCATGCTCTGTGTACTCCAAATTCCTGTCTCATTTCAATGGCTGGGGTTTTTTTCTTCTTCTCTGCTTAACTTGTCTGGTTTATTACAATGGAGAGATGACCTGTTGTGAAGTTAGTAGTTGCACTTTAATGATAATCACTTGTGTGAATTACAATGAATTCTGAAAAGTTCACGTGTGTCTCATCATGCTTGTCCTATTGGACCTAAAGATGATAAGTCAACAATTTAAACAATGCTGTTGCTTCCTTCTCTGGATTAGTGTTTATCCTGAATGAAAATGGCTTGCTAAAAGTATCTGAGTGCATGCTTCTGTTAGATTTGCTTTATAAGATTCTTAACTAGGAATTTTTCTGTTTCCTCCAAGGCATTCTGATAGATGCAATGAGAAGGGGCTACTGGATTGTTCTAGATGAGTTGAATTTGGCTCCCACTGATGTTCTGGAGGCTCTCAACCGCTTGTTGGATGATAACAGAGAGCTGTTCATTACTGAGACTCAAGAAGTTGTCAAAGCTCACCCTCGCTTCATGCTGTTTGCCACACAGAACCCTCCAGGTCTCTATGGTGGCAGAAAGGTCTGTATGATCTATTCCTTTGGGTAGCTAAGACTTTAGAGAATTAATCTCTCTCATACATAAAGTGTGATGTGAAAACATTTTGATGTGTAGCATCATGAATCTCTCAAGAGGCAGGGAGTTGAGGTGGCTGTGGACTGTCAGTACAGCTGGCTTCTGTTTAGGTGAGTTGCTTGTCTCACAGATACAGAATTTCTATTTTAGGTACTTGAGAGTTAAGTGATTTACTGAACTGGAGTTCATGTATATTATACTTGACCCAGCGTTTCTTGTCCAAGAGCACTGGAAAAGAGATTCTACTTAGTCTATAGAAGTCCATTTTGTACTGGTTTTGCTCTGGAATAGGTAATATTCTTCATAGTGACTGGTGTGGTGGTGTGTTTTGGATTTGTGATCAAAAGAGTGTTGATAGCACAGGGATGTCTTAGTTATTGCTGGGCAGTGCTTGCACAGATTCAAGGCCTTTTCTGCTTCTCACACTGCCCCACCTACTTGTGGAGTAGGTTGGGAGTGCAGGAGAAGCTGTGAGGTGACACAGCTGGGACAGCTGACCCCAGCTGACCAAAGGGATGTTCCACGTCATATGACATTGAGCTGAGCAGTCAGAACTGGGGGGAGGAGGAAGAGGGATGTTCAGTGTTTGTTTCCCTAAATAACACTGGTGTGTGATGAAGCCCTTAGTTCCTAGAGGTGGCTGAATACCTGCCTATTGATGTGAAGTGGTGAATGAATTCCTAATTTTGCTTTGCTTGCACATGCACCTTTTGCTTTACTTATGAAACTGTCTTTGTCTCAGCCTAAAAGTTTTATCACTTTCATCCAGCTCACTCTCCCACTGCAGGGAGACTGAGCTTGTGGCTTTGCAATACTTAGTTGCCTATGCCCTTAAAACACACAATCCATTTTAAAGCTTTTGTCCTCACCCATACTATCTCTTATGCTTTCTTTCAATGTTGATGTGTATGTGTTAATTTGTGTGCTATGACACTATCCGTATTTCCTTTGGATGTGTAGGGGAAGATCCATGAGCAATGTCAAAGGAAAAAGTTCAAGCAGTAGTGTGCTCTCATATTTCAGGTTTTGTCCAGAGCCTTCAGAAATCGTTTTGTGGAGCTGCATTTTGATGAACTGCCAAGTGCTGAGCTGGAAACCATCCTGCACAAGCGATGCAGTTTGCCACCTTCTTACTGCAGCAAGCTGGTCAAAGTCATGTTAGACCTGCAAGTATGAGAGTCTTTCTTCTTTTAGTCTAACAGATGCAAACATATTTCAAAGTAACATGTACAAAGTAATAGAAATTCCTTTGCGGGGGAGGTATTGTTAGCTGACGGATATTTAAAATCCTAAACCATGGAGAGAATCCACCAAGGTGCTAATTTCTGTGGTTAAGACAAAGAACAGGGAAGGTGATGTCAGATTTGAGAGAAAGCTAGGAGGAAAAAGAAACCCAAAAAGACCAGACACCTTGGGACTTGATGTGTAGAATTATCCCTTTCTCTGGAGCCAAAGTACAGTATTGGATTTGTAGGTGTCTTTGGGTCATGTGAAATTTGGTATTATTTTTAAGCAGTAATTTTGGATATGTTCAGACACTCCTCTATACAACAGGCATTTGACACTTAGTATGTAGCTAAAACTACCCTGTATTTAAAAGCAATTACAGCAGCACAAAACTGGATTTTGTTTTATTCCAGGTACCTATTTTATTCTTAGTTGGGGTTTTTTAAAATTATTATTATCTAAGTTATTTTGTTCCTGGTGCTCATCATATACCTGCCTAAAAGGAGTTAGTCTTTAGGAGTTGTGATTCAAATACCTGCCTAAAAGGGATTAGTCTTTAGGAGTTGTGACTCTACTAGACTTTTTTTTTTTTGTTATTCATAGAATTTTCTTGTTGCAATGTCACTGCAGAGAGTGATGATCAACTTTGCTTGAAGCATTTGGACAGGTTCGTGAAAAAATAGCTCACATTTTGTTCTTCTGACAGTCTTACCGCAGAGGTTCAACAGTGTTTGCTGGGAAGCATGGATTCATTACCCTGCGGGATCTGTTCCGCTGGGCTGAAAGGTACAGGTTGGCAGAACAGCTGCAGAAGGAGTATGACTGGCTTCAGCACTTAGCAAATGATGGTGAGCTCTGCTGCCCCAGCTTTTTTTAGTGTCTGTAGAATCACTTTCCAGCCCCACTTTTTAAGTGTAAATTTTTGTTGCTGATTACCCAGGTAGTAATTGCTTTCTCTCTTCCTCTGTTTTGCAGGCTTTATGCTTCTGGCAGGCAGAGTCAGGAAACAGGAGGAGGTGGATGTTATTCAAAATGTCATTGAAAAACACTTCAAGAAAAAAATTTATCCTGAGTCTCTCTTCTCAGGGGAAAGTGTCAAAAAGCTACTGGGTGAGTTTCCTAGAGGGACCCCACTGGTAGATCTCTAGATGTGACTGAAGCTGATGGATTGCTTTCTGTTGTGCAGCTAAGTCTTCCACATGGATGTCAGTGATGGACAGAGATTTTAACCACGTTGTCTGGACTCAAGGGATGAGGAGACTTGCCATTTTGGTGGGACGAGCCCTGGAGTTTGGTGAACCAGTGCTGCTGGTGGGAGACACTGGGTAATCTTGCTTCTTAGGATGTTCTTGTAGTGCTGCACTGGCTCTGAGTCGGGCACAAAATGATTGTGTGGGCTTCAGTGCTGCTTTGAACTGGGACGTTTGAGCCTCTCATGGCAGACTTGCTACTGCTGTTTTTCACAGTTCCTTTTTGAGGGGAAGCAATTGCATCTCATTTAACCCAAGTCTTTGATGGGTTTATCTGCGTTGTGTAACTACACAGAAGTTATATAAAAATAGTAAAATGAAAGTGAGCGGACTTCTGTCCCCATCTTTACAAGGTGCCCTCTAGAATCTCTGTGTGCCTCACTGGAGTGGCTGCTTTTGGGATATTGTGGCATTTTTCTCTTTGAGAGCACGTTCAATTTACATGTTTCAAGAGCTTGAATATAGTCTTGCAACCACTTCTCCACCTCATATGCTGTAGTGGAGGTCATGGAAGTAGATAGTGTCTGCTCTTGTGCTGGTTATAAATTTGTAGACTAAATTTTTGTTAGAAGAGAAGGAAAGAAAAATGCAAGAAAAGAGAGAAGGAAAATTTACTTGGGTAGTAAATGAAAACTAGATACTCAGCAGTTTATTCCCTCAGACTTTAGGCTTGGTCTAGACATTTAGCATTTCCAGTTCAGTGAAATGTTAGGCTGGTTGGGTATCTGTAAGGGCCAACTGAAATAAATTTGACTTTGAATATGCAGAAATCCATCAATGCAGGACTGATTTAAATTTAATTAAAGGCCTCTTGTGCAAGTCAGCAACAGTTGTGCCGAAAATGGCTTTGCTTTGCATACATTTCTTTCAAGGAAGGGAGCAGAATAAAATTTGCATGTTGGGCCTTTGCCTCATAGCTCTTCAATGAAAGTATGAATCCTGTCCAAAGTGAGATGATTGTTTGGTTTTGTTTCTTTTTTTAATTCATCCTTTTCAATTAAATTACTTTGTTGCAGGTGTGGTAAAACTACCATTTGTCAGATCTTTGCAGCATTAGCACATCAGAAGCTGTACTCAGTGAATTGCCACCTGCATATGGAGACATCAGACTTCCTGGGAGGGCTGCGACCAGTCAGGCAGAGGTCCAAAGACCAGGTTTGTCTTGCGTCAGTAATAGCTTGGATGGTGTGGCCATGGAAGTAAAAAGTAGCAGTTATGACTTCTCACTTCTTTTTCTGTTTCTTAGGAGGAATCTGATGGTTCTAGACTCTTTGAGTGGTGTGATGGACCTCTTGTTTTAGCAATGAAGGAGGAGGGTTTTTTTCTCCTTGATGAGATTTCTTTAGCTGATGATTCTGTACTAGAGCGACTTAACAGGTATGTCTTAAATGTGGTAGTACTAAGCATCCTAAGTGTGTCTGTTCATTATCCAAGCATGAGTGGGGTAAATCTGACTTCTTTAAGGCACATTTGTTTCCTAGCTTAGGTGAGCTGCTCTCTTGCTGAAAAGGACAATGGTACAAATAAAACTTAAAAGTAAAATCTCTAGTTTACCATCTGCAGTATTAATATTTTCAGCCTGTCAGCGAGCTCTTGAAATTATGCATCTTGTCAAATCCCAGAAACAAAATCTAGTTATTCCCCTCTTTTGTGTGCATGTAAAAAAAAAAAAAAAACCAAAACAACTAAAATATAAATTTAACTTCATTATCTGTTTGCAGCAGTATCCCTCATTTTAGTCTTTTCTGTTACCTGTTATATTGGGTAAAGGAAAGTTTACCCAGGCCAATTAATGTGATTTTCATTCTTAAGGGACCTTTTGAAGTGTGGAACAGAATTTAAAATAAGCAATTTTTTGTACCTGTTTCTCTAGTGTTCTTGAAGCTGAAAAGACATTGGTACTTGCTGAAAAAGGTGGTCAAGATGATGAGGAGAATGAGGTGGAACTGTTAGTTGCAGGAAATAAATTCCGTATCCTTGCAACCATGAACCCTGGAGGTGACTTTGGGAAAAAAGAGGTAAATATCAAAACATCTGGAAATAGAGCATTCATCTTCTGGTCTTACTGACCGTTGAGTGGTTGGAGGTGCAGTGCAAAAATGTGTCATGCCAGTTCTGGCATCCAGTGCTTGCTAGCTGGCATCTGCTTTGTCGCTCTGAGGGAGAATTGGGGTGAATCTGCTTTCTGCCACTTTTGTGGGCTGTCACTTCGGCATTATAAATGACTACTCAGCAAAATATCAAAGGAAGCTTCAGGCCTCTCAATACTCTGCTTAGGCTTGATGTATAGAATACTTCAAGTACAGGAACTGTGACTTGTGAAGCAAGTAAGTCCAGCTCTCTGGGGTTCTACAAAGTTACGTAACAGATTTTTCTCCCTAATGCTACTCAGACAGTGATGGTCATCTTGTGTTTCTTGGTGAATAGTGAACATCACATCCCAAAAGATGTTTTCATTGGTTTCTGAAGTCAAGAATTAAGTAATTTAAAACATGTTAAAGAAAACCTGTAAGACAGCAAAACCCTACAACTTTTAAGCAGTGTTGGAAGTTAGGTCTATAAAAAAACCCCAGAAGTTCTTTTACTCAAAACAAGATGGGTACTCCATTTAAAGTGGTTTCTGGAGTGGAGAACCACTCATTGTGAAGCCATATGTTTAAACATGCTACTAATTTTTGCTTGACCAGTTCTGCCAAGGCAGAGAGAAATTAGAGAAACGAGTTGTAATTGAAGGCAAATTTCCATGTGGTGGTTTTCTTCTGTAAGCAAAGGGAGATTAGAGAGCCATTGTTTGATACATGATGTCCTAGAATGAAACGGAGCTTCCAGCTGCAAACCAGCTCCATTTCTTCCCATACCCTTTGAACTCTTTACCACCCATTTCCTGCATTGATACCACTACTAGAAGTCCTAGAAATCCTCCTTCTTTCAAAGATTTTCTTACAAAGTGTCTCTGTCAAAATTAGAAGGAAAGGTCTATCTTGTTCACTTTATCTATTTTTTACAAGTGCAGCGACTACAAGGCTGTTGTTAACAGAGCCTTAAGGAAGATGATGTAATGAATCTTTAATTGCTCTGTCACTGCTTGTTTGCAGCTTTCCCCTGCGCTGCGCAACAGATTTACAGAAATATGGTGTCCACAGAGCAATGGCCGGGATGATTTGGTACAGATTGTAAAACACAATCTTCATCCAGGATTGTCTCTGGCTGCAGTAAACCACAAGGGTATGTATTTCTGTGTGTTGGTTTTCAAATATTGCTAAGAAAATAAGGAGTTTGGAGGCTGCCAACCTTTCCTCAGAATTTACACCAATGTGACCCTTTTTCTGCTATATTTTTCCCTGAGGACAGTATGATATATTTTGGACTTTGTTCTTCCCTCGCTGTGTATGTTATATATATAGCCAAAAGTAAGTTCAAGGCTGTGTTTACTTCACCGTCTCGATAGTTGAACTATCCCCAGCCCTGCAGTGCCCCAACTTGGTTTTAATGTAGAGTGTTGAAAGAATGGGCACTTCACTTTCTGCCAGCAGCTTCACAGTTAGTATTAGTCACCTGATTCTGTCTTGTTACCTGAATTTGAAAGGATCTGTAACAACAGCTCAGGACTGAACTTACTCTCCGTTACTCTGTTTCAAGGATATGGAGTACCCATCCACCTTGCTGATCAGCTGTACCTACTTCAGAGATGTTTTTACAACAGTGTAGCAGATGTGACCAAAAAAATTATTTTATAACTCAAATTTATTTGGGTTTCCTTTTGTTTTGTTTTTTTAACATTCTTTTTAGGGGCAGACATAGCAGAACTCATGATGGACTTTGTTGAATGGCTGACTAATCAAGACTTTGGCCGCCAGTGTATTCTCAGTGTGAGAGACATCTTGGCCTGGGTTAATTTTATGAATGTCATGGTAGAGGATGAGTTGAGTTCTGCCAAGAGAGGATGCAGCCGCCCTAACATTTCTCCGGTGATGTCTTTTATCCATGCTGCATGTTTGGTGTATATTGATGGAATAGGATCAGGTAAGTCTTCAGTGCTCATTTGGTAGCAGGAAATACGACACTGTATATTTGTATTAATATTTTTAGTCAAATGCAAGTAAAATGCTCTGGGGCAGCATGGGACTCTTCTGGGAGAAGTTTTCACTTCCATTTAACAATCTCCTGTATGTCATATGCCTTTTCTGTGTTTCAGTAGCAAGAGTTTGAATAATAAAGCAAGCTGAAGTAAATTAGAGGGATTAATAATACTACAAAGGCTAGCACACAAATTAAGAAAACCTGTGTTTTTTATTCAGTCTTCTGAGCTGATACAGTACTTAAGTACATGAGCACACATTAGTCTCTCTATCCCCCACTCCACATGTCAGCATCTGTCTGTGCTGGCCTGTACCACGCACATAGCTGAGAATGCATCTTTGTGTGTTTGGCTGCTGGCCCAGCTGATAAATAGTAGATAAGGGAGAGGAGGAGAAGTGAAAGGCACAAGAAATGCCAGAAAAGAAAGCCTGGGGGGGCTATGGCAAGGGATCAGGATGATTGCGATGGTAGAAGAAAGGGAGTTGGAAATACGGTGCCCTTAGTTCTGTTGCTCACAGATCAATCTGTCCATGGTAAATAGTATTGGAAGCACTGTCAAGCAAAAACATGAAAATAAAATATAAACCTGCGTGCACATGAAGGGATTGAGTTCCTTGTCATAAGATGAATGTGCCTTGTTCTGTTTTGAAGCACACTTAACTTTTCTAATTACAGGTACAACATCCTGCTCAGCTGATACGGCTTTATTAGCTCGTGAGAAATGCCTGACATTCTTAAGTGAGAAAATGAGTCAATTCTTTGAGCTGACTGATTATCAGAAGAATGAACTAAAGATTTATGACAGAACAAAGGAAAAAGAGTTCGTATGGATGGATAACTTTATGGGAATTCACCCGTTTTTTATTCCAAGAGGCAAGAGACTGTGGGAGTGGGTGGACATTTATTCTGTGATTTGTATTTTCAGTAGTTTTGTTATGCACTAAATCTAAGTAGGCTACCTGAACCATCACAGAACAATTTATTGGTTCTTAAGCCTTAGAAAAATGCCTTTTCTGCCTCCAAGTGTGTAGATTGCAACTCAGTCACATTTATTAAGAAGACACACCTGTTCATTCCCTTTTTTGATTACTTCCTAATGGTTAATGGCCTAATTTTCATAGACTATTTTTTGGTGTAACAAAGCTTTTTTTAATTTTGAGCTGTGATGTTCTGTCACTTTTGCATGCTTAGAATGCCTGTTAACTTCCATTAACTAAAGCTGCAGCTTATCCTGGCCCTTGTGCAAAGCATGGAAAGCAGGGGTCCTGAGTACAAAGCTAAACAGAATGGAGGTGAATGCCCTGCCTGGCTCTAGGCTCTCAAAGATTTGCTACAATTTTTGCAAAATTATTTAGTCCCTGCATTTCAGTTCCTCATGGGAGAAATTAATGCAAATGGCATTAACAAAACACTGCTTCTCACCCGTAAAATACAGTGACAGGACTAAAAAGTGATGACTGTGAGCTTTCTAACTCAGCTGGTTAGTTTTTAGCACATGGACCTGTGTGTTCCTAATGCTGTATTAATTGCTCATATTTGAACTTTCTGGCATTCATGGATTGTGTTAGTCATGCATAAAATTGTACAAAGTAATGCTTTTTCATAAGTTGCTTAGAGTTGCCCTCTGCTGATTAGATCACAAAAGGAATCTCTTTGGATCCCTTTCATACTAAACAGGGATCAAGATGTGTAGGATGCTTTGGTGATTAGGATCTTGTATACCTGAGCAATGCTGTAGTACACATTTGGGCGAGTGATGTCCAGGGAGATATACTGGCTGGAATTTGGCAAACAAACTTTGTGCTCTCTCCCCACTGTATGCCATAATAACAGTAAAGAAAAAGCAGGCTTTTAATTAAAGGAGTGTTCCTTCATAGAACTGGCAGCGTATGGAGTAGATTAATATGTTATTCTGGAGCATGACTGAATTGTATCCCTCAGTGTCAATTTTTCAAGAGCTGCTTTTGCATTTTAGATCCACATGACTGAAGTGCAAGGACAGATTTATGTTTTTTCAGGAATAGATGTCTAGTTTAAGTCATGAACCAGGAGGTATTGAAGTTTCATGCAAAATAAATCATATATCCATATGCTTTTTTTGCAAAATTCAATATAAATATGTTGAGATGGGCTGAGATGCAGCTGTGAGTCAAGCAGAAAGTGTATGTGCCTGATCTCTGAGAATGGCATTACAAGCTGAATCTCCATTGCTTGCTGTACTGAGATCAGCAATTTACAGACAGTGAGCTCATTCAGAGGCATGCTGTCAGCACCTCCAGCATCAACATTCTGGTTTAATTGTTTTCTGGTTTACCTCTCCTTTGTTTTAGGCCCTGTTCTCCAGAGGAACAACATGACGGATTATGCTTTAAATGCTGGGACTACAGCAGTGAATGCACAGAGACTGTTAAGAGCCCTACAGCTTAACAAACCTATCTTGTTGGAGGGCTCACCAGGAGTGGGCAAGACCAGCCTAGTTGCTGCCCTGGCAAAAGCCTCAGGAAACTGTCTGGTTCGAATCAACCTGTCCGAGCAAACGGTAGAATAAAATATTATCTTCATTACTTGGTGTTTATGGCAGGGTAGAAGCCTTGAGTAACTTTTAAAGTGCAGTTCTCTTTAACTTCATGTCTCTGAAATGTCAGTTTTTCCTGCTTGGTCTCAAGATAAAACTGAATTGGAGGGGGAACCAGAAGGAGCAGTAAGCTTCTGTGAGTGAGTGCCAATTCCCAGATATTTCTGTTCTTCTCAGGTGAAGTCATGCATATCTTTGTCTACTGTGTTTTTCTTGGCTTCTGCAACATTACTTGAAAACAGCTTTAAGGCTTTTTAGCTTTTCTCTTCCAATTTAAATTTTTGTTGTTAAATATAGTAGCTGGTCACTGGAGTCCTATAATGGAAAAGCTTTTAGCATTTTGCAATTACTGGAAATTTTTAAATAGACCTAAAGTGTAGGTATTAGAGAAGAGAGAAAACGTTAAGTAAAGTTAACAAATGCTGTTTATGGACTTCTTTTAAATTTTGTATTCCTCAACTCCCCCATTCTGTTCTTTACTCCTGAAGGATGTGACAGACTTATTTGGGACAGACTTGCCTGTTGAAGGTGGGAAGGGAGGAGAATTTGCCTGGCGTGATGGACCACTGCTAGCAGCATTAAAGGCTGGACACTGGATTGTATTAGATGAGGTAAATTCAGGTTTGGGGGACAAATACAATGGAATGTTCTAGGAGAGCAAATTTGGTGATTTGGCTAGTGGAGTAAATACCTTTGAGTAACAATGGCCTCCCTTCATGGAGGCAGGTGATGACTAGACTTCTTTGAGACAAGAGAACAAGGGTTGAATCCCAGCTTAAATTGCTGCAGAAAACCAAGGATAGGTTTGATTTACGTTTGAAAGTTTTTAGGGAAGAGTGTCGACAGAAGTTTTGATACAAGTGTTCTTACATGGTTACAGTTTCACTGAAATAGGTGTTTTTCTGGGACTAACACACTGTTGATTACTGGTTTAATTGAGATGGAGAAGCGTACCCTCTTGCCAGTGTAAGCTATCCTGCCACTGCAGGTTTGTTCATGTACCATGTTGCAAGTGCTTTCAAGCGTATGTGTGCACAGATCTACCTTCTTCCCAATATGCATTCTAATTACTGCAGAGTGCAAAATCTTCAATTCTTTAGCCCCTTGTGTACCTTCTTTCCCCCCCTATTGTGAAGAATGCCACTTTGAACAACCACTATAATTGAATAGCTGAGACTGCCTTAATTTAAAAAAACGAACAAACAAAATGCTCTGAGTGCCACAAATGTATGAGCGTAAATTCAGAAAAAGCATCTTGAACATGCAGCTTTTATGATGGAGAATTTTTTTGTTATCACAGTGAATAAACACAGTACAAATAACAAGTGAACATAAGGGTTAGTTGCTCCAGTGTAATAGCAGTCTAGCTGCTGGTAATAACATGTGTTAATTCTAGAACAGCAATGAAATGGAATTTTACCTTCTATATATCCCAGATTATTAAACTAGCTATTATGCAAAAATGTTTTGTGGAGCATTAATATTATTTCTTTGTTTCTTTCCTCAGTTGAACCTGGCTTCTCAGTCTGTGTTAGAGGGGCTAAATGCATGCTTTGACCACAGAGCTGAGATTTATGTCCCAGAATTGGGAATGAATTTTTATGTACAGCACAAGACAACCAAGATTTTTGGATGCCAGAATCCGTACAGACAAGGAGGTGGAAGGAAGGGTCTCCCCAAGTCCTTTCTTAATAGATTTACACAGGCAAGCTTATTTGTTTGGTTTAAACTACATCATGATCCTGTCTTGTAGGTTTCTGACAGTGTAAACACTCAGAATTCCCTTGATTTTATAGGTGTATGTTGATCCACTGTCAGCAGAAGATATGAAGTTTATTGGGAATACATTGTTTCCTGCCATTGATAAAACTATTATTGCTAAAATGGTTGCTTTCAATAACAAGGTAAATATATTTTAATTTTTTTTTCTGTAGAATGCAGTAAGACTAGAAAAAAATTAGGTCTAATGTTGTTTCCAAGCATTTTTGTAGAGAAGTGTGTGGTTAAAAAAAAGAGGGATGAAAGCATATGCAGAAGAAAGTAAAGAACACCCCTAAACCTGGTACCTGAATTCTTGTACCATGACAATTAGATGGTTGGTTGATAACTGCCAAGGCACTGGTTTTCAAAGAAGATAAAACATACACACACAGGAGAAAGTCATATTCTGTGACCTTGGGTAAAATCTCTTGTGCCAGCATCTTATTGCATATTCATTTATAAGAGTGCAAGAGTAAACTGGAAAATTGAGCTGAGTGTGAGAGAAATAGGAGAGAAGAGAAAAACTAAATCAAGCTTTAGTTCCTAACATATCTTCAGCAAAGTAAATTCAGCCTGCTCTTTCAGTTGTCTCTGTCTTGTAAGCACTACCAAGGCAGAAGCTCAGTCGAGTTTTTTTAAAAAATATTTGAAGAGCAGCTTGTGGGTGGAATAAAAGATTATTTTTTTAATTACTACTTTTTTTTTTCCAGATTGAAAAAGAAGTAATGGCTGAAAAGAAGTGGGGACAGAAAGGAGGACCCTGGGAGTTCAACTTACGTGATCTTTTCCGCTGGTGCCAGCTTATGCTTGTTGACCAGTCACCAGGATGTTATGATCCAGGGCAGCATGTGTTTTTGGTATATGGAGAAAGAATGAGAACCAGAGAAGACAAAGAAAAGGTGAGCCATGTGTTCTTCCTTGCTCTTCGGATGGTCTGGAAGTATTTATAGAAATCCAAGTGCAGATCTCCAATTTGAAGATTCCTTTCTATTCATTCATAGACATTTATCTCTTAAAAAAGAAAAATAGGTCTGTTTGGGGTTTTGAGGTTTGATGTAGATATCTGCTCCCCTTGCCATTTGAAATACCAGTTTAATTAGTGTAAAAGCAGACAGCTGATGTAAATGAAGACAAGTAGAATAACCAAGGACTTAAAGTAAGACAACATATTCTTGTATGATTTTGTATTAAATAATATGTTTGCCACCTACTTAGCCCTCTCTTGCTTAGAAATCCTGTGCTTTTGTTTAATTTCACAGCATTTAAATGGTGTTAAACTGAAAGTCAGCCAGATTGTAAAACTGAAGTCACTGGCTGTACGTGACTGGATATTTCCTCATGGGTTTACTTTCCCCTCCCTGTACCATTGTTGTATTTTTCTATGTTACCAAAGAGCTTATTTATGAAGTGAATTCTATCCCAGTACTTTGTTAAAGAGAAACATTGCTTACAGTATTTCAAGTCTCAGGAAACCATGATTAATGAAGAGGTTGCTGTGGGCAGCTCACACTCACATTGCTTGCTGCACTTTGAGTTAAATGAGCTTGTGATTTACTGTGTTAGTTACTGTCATACAGCTGTGGAGCTGAGAGAAAAAGATACTTCAGATGTAACTGTTTAGAAGTGAATCTTTGGAACAGCAGTTAACTTGAACTGATAAGTCTCTTTTTTTTCCCTTTTAACTGTTCTAGGTTATTTCTGTATTTAGAGACATTTTTGGCCAGGAGGCCAGTGTGTATACAGGAACCAGGGAGTTTCACATCAATCCATATAATGTTCAGGTAAACTGTTGACAAGGGATTTTGTGACAGGATAGGGAAGGAAACAACTTGTGCAGTAAACTCCCATTTGCATTTGTGATCTCTTTCAGATTGGTTATTCAGTTCTTTCTCGTGGCAGCTATATTCCTCATTCTGGCAGAACTCTCTCACTTCTGCATCATTCACTGCAGTCCCTGGAGCCCATAATGAAGTGTGTGCACATGAGCTGGATGGTGATCCTGGTGGGCCCAGCAGCTGTAGGCAAAACCAGTCTGGTGGAGCTGCTGGCCCATCTCACCGGCCACCGGCTGAAAATCATGGCCATGAACAGTGCGATGGATACAACTGAACTCCTGGGTGGATTTGAGCAGGTAAATGCTGTTTTGGTAATGTGGCAGTATTTCTGCTTCCCACCTAATGGTGGGTAGTCTGCTGTGAGTTCAGTGTTTGTAAATGGAGCCTTGGCACCACGGTCTTCTGCATGAACTGACTGCCTCATGGCCTGTTTGCAGGTTGATATCAACAGGCCGTGGCAGCGCCTCTTGGGAAGGGTGGAGAACGCCGTGAGCACACTCGTGAGGGACAGTCTTCTCCTGGCAGAACTTTGTGCAGATGATGCTGAACTCGTGCTGCGTGCTTGGAGCAATTTCATCCTGAATTACAAACCCAAATCTCTGGGGGAAGGAGGTGGAAGTGTTACAGCTGAATTAGTGAGCAAACTGGAGGGAATACTTGTACTTACCCAGCGACTAAACAACAAAATAAATTCTTACACAAAGGCAGGTATGTATGGTTCGAAGCACTGAAATTCTCCTGTACTGAGCTATTCAACGTATGATGCAATACAAGCTTTTATCTTGTATTCCTAAGAAAGGGAACTTGGATATGCTATTCTCACATTTGTACTTGGAAGCACGGATCAGCTGAGCTTCACAAATGTCAGCAGAATAACGTATGAGTTGGTTTTCCTTCTTTTTTTTTAATCGTTGTTTAAAATAAGGTATTAATACTCATCAAATTTCATCTAATGGGGGAGAAGGGATGCGGAAAAGTACCTGTTTAGGGAGTAAAGTGTCAATCTGTTTTATATTTCTTTGTGCTCGCAAACTTTTTCTGTTCACATGGATTTTGCCCACGGGAGGCTACTGAAGAGCTGGAGCCTCTGCTGTTATGTTCCCCTAAAAAGTAGGAAGCACATGTGTTTATTAACAAAGTAACTACTATTTTTCTTGAATAGAACTGGAAGCTACTTCATTAATGTAAGTCTCAGTGTAAGATGTATTTCCTTTCAGAGTTTGCTCACCTGGTAGAAGAGTTTCGGCGTTTCAAGCTGCAGCAGGCCCAGGCTGCTGACTGCAACAGCCATGGCACTTTTGAGTGGGTGGATGGGATGTTGGTTCAGGCCCTGCAATCTGGAGACTGGCTGTTAATGGACAATGTTAATTTCTGCAAGTAAGAGATTTTAGTGGCCTTGTTTCAGTGAATCTTTTGACCTCCCCAACTGACTTTGCCTCTTACTGTGTGGTTCACAACTGAAAGTTTTGCATTTGATAATACACAGGAGCAATGACTTAGATTTTCTGGAAGAGTATCTTCCTTCTCAAACATCTTAGCACTTGATAGTTTTCCTGTTACCTTATAAAGTAATTAACTGTTTGGCTTTTGCTTAAGATTGGTACCATTTTGATTTCAGATCAGAAGGGGATCAAATTGGTACCTTTTTATGACCACATGAATTTGTTTTGAATGTAGCCCTTCTGTGCTGGACCGCTTGAATGCTTTGCTTGAACCAGGAGGTGTTCTGACCATGAGTGAGAGAGGTGTCATAGATGGCACGATTCCTACAATAACTCCTCATCCAAACTTCAGGTACTTTGCGTTTCTGCTTTTTTTAAATTTTTTTCCCCTTTATCAAATAGGTTTAGAATAAAAATGTCATCAGGGAGCCAGTCTTTTGGTATTTCGAATGCTGTTCAGTTTGCTGTGTAGTGTAGTGACACTGTCTAGCAAGGAAGAAAACTGCACTGTGGTGAGCATATAAAAGAGAGCTTAAGAGGCTTTGCTTTATATCCCTGTTGCAACACAACAGGGAAATTACACAGGAAAATTCATAGCAGTGTGCCTCTGCCTTGATTTTGCGTTTCTAATTTAGGATTTCAGCACTTCCCTGTCTCACTGTAATGAAGTTGAGGATACATGCATTGAGGATGGTGAAGTCTTTAGATATGCTGGTTATGAAAGCTGGTATATGGGCATAATAATTTTCTTCCCAGCTTTTTCCATCCCATCTATAAATTTGAGTTTCCTGCAGTGACAGAACTTAAAAAAACCCCGAGAAACCACCCAAATAGACAGTCTGTTCTCTCAGACTTGAAGTAGTTTCTGGGGAAGATGGGAGGGGAACATAACAGGATTCTGTATAATTCCTGCCTTTTATAAATACGTGACAAGGATATTGGGACTGATACGCTCTGGTTCCTCTGAACTGGAAACATTTTTGACTTTTCAGAAACCTGTTTTCACTGCATTGTATCTCAGAAGTACTTTTTCCTCCTTGCTTTTAAGAGGTGTCTATTGATAGTATTAACTACTTGGATGTTGGATACTTTGGTTTTTAAATAGCACAGATTTATTTGAAGCTGTTGCTAAGACTTTTAAAAGTCTTTATAGCTCAGAGGCATAGTTTAACTTTTCTTTGTAAGTGGGCAAATGACAAAACAGACATAACTTAGATAATAATGAGTTTAAAGTCATGCAGAATTTCTGTGTCTAATTGCAAAGTATAACTATCCATACAGATTTCTCATTTAAATTCAGTAGCTGTCTCTGGCTTTCTAGATATCATGTCCCCATTTTTATGAAGATGAATTTACTTTATGGAGAAGCAGATTTGGTAGTTCCAGAGTAATAGTTTAAGGACCTAAGTTGTCTTAAGAATTTAAGGCAGTTGAAATGGATGATTGTTGTAGGTCCCTTCCAGCTTGAACGATTCTTTTCTAATATCCAACAGGCTCTTCCTTTCTATGGATCCAGTTCATGGGGAAATATCCAGAGCCATGCGGAATCGTGGGATTGAAATTTACGTTCCTGGGGAGACTGATGGAAATGTATTGGACAGTCTGGATTTGAAATTACTCCTGCATAGTTTGGGTTTAGTTGGAGATAGTGTCTGTGATGCGCTTCTGGCTGTGCATTCAGAAACCAAGGCAGCAATAGCAGGTAAAAAAAGTCTGCTTGGTTTTTTTTTAGCAACATGGGCTCATTACATATATATGGATTAAGTCTTTAGTATTAAACCTTGGTTATTTTATTGTGTTATGTGCTGATACAAGTAAGCACGTAAAATTATAATCAGGTAGTTTTGGATTGGTTTTTTGCATTCCCAGGAAGTAGGCCCAAGTCATGAAAAAGTGGTAACTACAGTGCTTTGTTAAGGAGACATCAGACCCTGTCACTTGTTATAGGGAAGGCAATGAATTCTAAATGAAAATCAGCAAAATAGAGGGTTTGCACAAGTTGTTCTTCGCAGCTGAGTTTCATTCATCTCAGCTGTTCAATGTCTTACTTTGATCTGGTCATCTGTTATTTACAGTCTTGTCATTTTGTCTTATCAACCTTGGGAAGAATCCATTCAGCTTTCAGGACAGCAGGATATATTTGTTTTGTATCATGACACCTAAAGTGGTGTTTGTCAGATTAAAGGGCTGACAGTTGCTAAACATTCATATGAGTCTAATTACTGTGTATCTTTCAGGTTCTGTGTCATCTTTGTCACCTTTGCTTCAGGCTGCTGTATTAATTGTGCAGCAAATACAAAGAGGCCTTGGATTAGCTAAGTCTTTTTACAGAGCCTGTTGGGAAGTTTATGGCCGCTCACAACAACTGCAGATTAACCAAAAGGTGAGAGCCCTGCGTTTGAAAGCTTTTCTTTGATCAACTAGATGAGTGAAAAATGTAACTTCATGAGGCTAGTGTTTGAGATCCTCTGCTTCCTAAGTGCCTGAGCAAGAGATTGATGAAGATGATGCTCTTGGAGAGATGAACCAAACAATGTCCTGTTTGGACTCTGAGGCTTGCAGTTTGTAACAGCTTCAGCTGAGCCTTTGGGTTATTCATACTGATGCATCTGTAGCCTGTAACACTGTGCACACTGACATCTGTAGACACGGTCACTTGCTGTTTGAAACTGTACAGTGTGTTATTTCACTTCTGGTAGGAATGTTTTGGTACTTTTATTGTGTATGTTATACAGTGTTTGTAGAAGATGTGGTGTATAATAATTTCATAATAAATACATGTAACGAAAGAGTTTCCTGAGCTTTTGTGCTTGAATATGTATTACATGATCGAATATGACTCTAAACTGCTTTTTGGTTGTTTGTTGTAGCTTGTGTTAGAATTGGTTACGAGGCATGCTTCCTCTCTGGCTTCCCCTGACACTTGGGGTGAGTCCTTGCTAGCAGTGGGATTGTGGCCAGACTCCCTGCCTTCGGGTCTGTTTGCAGCTGAAGACTCAATCCTTTCCACAGTCCAGAGTGATGGACAGGTGCTGATGTATTGTCTGCACAGACTAAACCTCAGAAACTGCAGGTGGGCAGGAAACAATATATGTGGACTATTCATGGCATGTCATTGTTCATTGCAAAATTCTGTCTTCATCAAATTGTGCAGGTAGAGACTGTGATTGTCATGCTCTGTAACTGTGTTCCTGTTACCTTTCCATACAAACACTGCAAATGAAAGTTTAATTATTTATTGCTTTATTCTTACGTCTTCAAAATACATTCAAAATACTTGACTCTAATCTTCAATAAGTGCATTTGACTCATTTTCCGAGTTGTTAGGAGTAAGCATTTAGCAGAAAATGTGAATGCAAACACGGGGTTTAGTAGGTAATAAGAGCCCCAGAATCTCTTCCTTCAGTTTCCTTCTAAGCTTTAAAAAACCTGAACATTGAACTAGTTTAAAGTATACCAATGATTCTCTGGATTTCCTGTTTTCATTATTCATCGGTAATTTTAGGTCCAGTAGCTTTAGGTAAAAACACAAATTTCCTTCTTCAGACAGAGCTGTCTGAAAGAAGCAGAGGCCCATGTGCAGGGGGTATATGAAATAATTTTTTTAATGGTTTCTTTGTGCAATATAGCTGTTAATTTTTACAACACTGGTGCAAAAACTTCCCTTCTGCCTTCTTTTCTTAGTAACCTACTCTGGACAGGTACTGTAGTTTGCTTTCAGTGAAAGAACAAGCTGTAGAAACTGGTACTAAGATAAAAAGTTGAAACTGTAAGCTCCTAGCAATATGCTGTGTTTTTTGCTATTTTTATTTGGTTTTCTTGTTTATTTTTTAATCAATGACACTTCCTTTCCTGTCTTTGTCTTTCTTAATTTAACTTTGCATATCATTCTGGTGCACAAATCAATTAGAATTTCTCGGTGAAATTCTGTACATATTCCCTTGGGGTAGTGCATGAATTTTTGGCAACAATGAGCTCCTAACAGTAGACACCCCCAACCGATTTGAAGTTGGAAACTGGTTTTAAAGCGAAATAATGGAGGAAAGATCATTACATTGCTACACTGATGCCTAAAGATGGTTGCATACCTGCAAAATATATTTTTTCCTGGATCTGGCAGTTCAGGCCCTTGATTGCTGGACTTCCTTGTGTTTCAGGACATTACCAGTGACTCTGGAAGATCTTAAGAAAGTTATGCAATCCCCTAATCCTGAGAGTCTCAAGTTCAGTGCTGTTGAGATAGATGCAAACTGGATGGACAAAATGGAAGTTCTCCAGGCTTCAGTGAAATTGTTCATAGAAAAGGCGACCAACCAAGATTGGAAATTAAGAGTTAAATGGCTTAACTCCTTAGCCAAAAATCTGCCACAGGTGCTTGGTATGTAATCATTTAACTTTGTTTTGTCTAAGGGCTGAGTTGTTTGTTAAGTTTTCGCAAATCAGAAGTCTTCTATGAAAACATCTGGACCATTCAAATTATCTGAGTTATGGAGACTCTCAACTATCCACACTAATTCAAGGGCATGGAGGCTCCAGGGAGGGACAAAAACAGGTTGTGGATGTTATGGAAATAAGGAGACTTTGGGCTAAACATTATCCTTTGTTATTCAAACATGTGTAACTTGTGCCACTTCTGAATTAGTTATTTTTGGATGTGTAAGCAAATATGCCTTTTCACTATTTTTTTTAGTGATAGTGAAAGCAGTCAAATGCCTTCTCTGTATTTGGTGTTAAAATACAAATGCTTAGAAAGCCAAGAAACAGTAGAACTGGGATTTCCTGAAGCAGTGTTGTCTGAACGTTCAGGATAATGGCTGGGATGAGCAATTCATTTAATTACAGTATTAATCACATTAAACTTATGGAGCATTTAGGCAGGCATTAGTCCAAGTAATTTACACATTTAGCTTTCTTCTATGGTCTGAAATCTCAGACTATGTTGTCCCTATATTAATGGGATTGCTTCCTCTTTATTTTGCTGTCTTTTCAGGCAGGTAGATCTGTAAAGTAGAAAATAGCTAAAAAATTACTTTAATGAAAAGTATGCTTTTTTTTTTTAATTGTTAAGAAAATACCCTCCCCCTCCCTCCCCCAATATATGTATTGAGAGGAAGATTTGAAGGTATAAACTCAAGGATTTTCACAAACCATAGTTTTAATAGGATACGTGTAGTATCACCAGTTCAACTAGAACTCCTCATTGGATTTATGTCTTCAGCCATGACATTCTGGTGCTTTTAAGACCTTTTGGAGCTAATACAAAATATGACCAACCAGCATATGCAGAGTGCATGCAAAGATTTGATTCAGTCTCCTTGTGCTGGCTCAGTTGAAGCTATCTTTCTTGATTTTTACTAAATGCTCTTTTATGCCCATGTTCTCCCCTCTTCACCTGCAGATTCAGTGCGAATTCAACTGGAAGCAGGTGCTGTAGCCCTTGGTTGTTTTTATGCCAGTCCCCTCTCATCTGGAGTCAGTAACATGATCAAGTTGCTACAGCCAACTATGACAGGTACTTCTGAAAAAGATGGATGTAAGACATTGCTTCCTTTATTTGTTCTCTGAACACACTGCAACCCTTCTTAGGAAATGTATGTAGCAAAACAAAGGCTCAATTCTAAATACATGTTGCTTTTGTCATAAAAGAAAGTACAATGAAGAAATTAAAACAAAAAGGGAAATTACAACAAATACAAACATTCATGCTGTCTAGAACAGCAGATATGGCAATTAAATGCATTTGTCCTATTCAAGTTAGATATGAGTGCTCTGCCCATGAGTCCTGGCTGTGTATCTGTGACTCAGATGTATTCCTACAGCTCAGAGTGATGTTCTGAAGAGTGATTCAAATATTCACTGCCTTTCTGATTTAATAGTTTGGGCACCCTGGTCTTTTTTCCCCAGGATTTGTGTTAGCCCATCTGAAACCCACGTTTTGGTCTATAATTTGCCCGTGGTGTTTTGTGGGGAGCTCAGGCCTGTGGCTTCATTTCCACACTTGTTAGGTGCATGAAAGCTACATACAGTGGCACTGGACCTTTTATGGATGGTCCTGGGTATATTGCCTGGACTGTGAGCTGGAGTTGAGTTTCCAAGCTGTGTTTGGGTGCTCTAATCCCTGTTTAATTTATTGTCACTGTTCTGTTTTACAGTCATCTTTAATGCTTTTCTGTTAAGATATCTGAAGTGAGAGAGTTTGACCTCCTAGGCTGCTTCTTTCTTTCCCTGATGTTCTTGCATAGGCAGGGGGATCAAGAAAAGAACTGAGTAATGTTTCACTGCTTTCCTGTCTTGTCTGCCTTTCCAGATGAACATGTGATGCCTCTGGACCCAAGGTGGAATATGCAGTTTTTGGAGATCATTAGAAATTCAGTGAACTTTGATACAGAAATGGAACACACAGACCAGCTTCTTATCCTTTTGAAGTCTGCAGCAAATCGGTGGGTTACAAAAAAACCCTTTGAAGAGTGCCCAATACCTGTAATCAGGGCTGAGTAAACACTTGTGGTGTCTGCCAAGTGTGTTTTTAGGTTTTGATAGAAGTGATCTAAAATACCAGGGAGAGGTTTTGTACGGATATTTAAATTCTTTGCTTCTGTTTTCTGTAGATGCATACTGAACACAATCACTTAATATAGGGAGCAGAGCTCCCAGCATTCCATACGAGTTGCAGTACTTGAGGGACAAATCAGAATGTTGGGATAAAGCATTAAAGAGGCAGAAGCAGCAGTGTGAAATCTCTGACAACTGAAATAGTTGTCCTGCTTTTGCATTTGGACTGTTTTTCCAAACACGATTAAAAAGTACATAGATTCTGAAGTTAAAGTGTAAAGAAGCAGCTGCTCACATATCCCACAGGCCGTGGTGTTGCACCTGTTAAGTAGCTCACTGGTTTTTCCTTCCTGGTGAAGTCAGGAATCTGCTCCTTGTGAAGCTTGCTTCTACAGAAACCATATTCAAGCAATTAGTTGTGTTGCACCTGCTGGTTCTTCCATAATACAGTGAATATATGATGTCACTTTGTAGTTCAAACATCATGTTGTAGTTCACCATTCTCATAAGGCCAAGGATTTAAAACAGTACTGGATTGGTAACAGCTGTATTTTTACTTCAGGACAGTGTTATTTCTTGACCGAGAAAAAAGAAGTTACATTGAGAAGAGTTTGATTGCCAGCAAGAAGCCAAGAAACAGTGCCTTAAGAATGTCTTTAGATTTCCACAAAAGTAGGTTGATTTTTGCTTTTCCTTTTGGTTCTGTAGTCAATTTGAAATATGGTTGATTTGCATTGTTATGAAAGATGTACTTCAAACATGGTGTGCAAAGAAAGAATATGTGAATGTAAAGCAGTCAAATGAGGACTAGCGTGGTATCTAACACATTTTTCTTAAATCAGATATACCCTAGGCTACACTATTTATGTCCTGCCTCTATGAGGTAATGAGTGAATATGATTTCTCTCTTAATTGACCAAACTTTAGGATAACAGTGGAGAGAAATTGGAATAGCATTCTGTCTTTAGCTAATAAGAATACTTAAGTTCTTCAGATTATGTAAGTAGGAAGTTTTACTTCTAAAACAAAGGGTAAAATTTAGTGATGAGGTTAGTGTACTGCACAGAAGCAATTGATCAAGGATTCCCTCATTGTGAATTTTTTAATACATGTATAAAATGTACAGAGGTAATAGAGAATTGTGCAAATAGTGAAGGGCTACTTTTATTACTTCATTTCTTGGATCTTTTCAGGTTGTGGGTTTTTTTCCTCAGTCATAGAGAGGTTTTAGTGATCAGAAGTTGACCCTTATGTGTCATTTGATGTTGCTGGAATATTCAGTCCCTGCCTTTCTTTCCCTCTTCCCCAAACCTCAGATCCGGGAAGTTACAGCTGTCTTCCTCATGGAATTGTGGTCAACCTTGCTGCTTTCTTTGAACTTTGGGATGCATTTGCACTTCACTGGTTAAAGTCTACTCAGGTGGCCTTAAGTGACGATGACATGCATGATGTGAGTAGACTTTTCATAGTACATTTTTGGAAGTTAAGTGAAATGAGAATGTGTGCAGAACACTATTTTTAGTTTCAGGGACCATGAAATAAACTGCAGTGCTTCTGTTTGTATTCAGAATATGCCTAACAGCAGGCAAATGATCATGTTTGTTTCAGTAGCTGCATTTGTGCCTTCTAATATCTGCTTAGGATGGCATGAACTGTGCTGTAGGAGTGCCTGTTTCTCTCCACTGATGATAAAGGGAGTATCCATATCTATCTGCAGTAAGAATATCTGAACCTGGACAGCTGACATGCAGGCCACAGGGGTGGTTCACTTCTCCCTCTCCCTTTTCAGACCATGAATATAATTTTGCTGAAATCTTGACATTGTAGATTTGGTGCAGGGATTGGTTGGTATTGGCTTGTGTAGTTCCACCTGCCAGTGTGGCATTTTTAGAGAACCTGCAGTTGAGTCCTGGTTGTGTAGCACTAAATACAAAGCACTGTGGGACTCTGAAGTTAATATAAGTGATGGTGGTTTTGCTTTTTCTCTTGCTTGAAGTATGAAGTGTTGTGTAGCCTGCAGCAGTGGTGACACTGTAACCTCCTTGGCTTGTTAGATTTTACAGCACTTGCTGTGGCGGGACCGGCTCTGGGCAGTCTCTGACACTGTCACAGTGGATTCCCCAGGGTTGTCACTTCTGGCTCTGCACTGGCACTGGGTTATGAAACACCTAATTGACAGAATTCCTCAGATGCTTATTGGATTGGACCAGAACAAGTGAGTGGCTTTTGATTTGTTTCTGTTACATGGCGGTATAAATTACTCTTTTCTTTAGTGTTATAGCTAATTAGCATTGTTTGGATTAGTGTCTCAAGTCATGTTCCATTAGTGATGCAAATAACAATGTCTAAAGTAGCTGTTCATTTTTAAAATTCGTTTTCCTAGCACTGTGCTTCCATGTGCTCAAATGATTATCTAGAATTTTTACCCCCTTAGTGAAAGGATGAGAGAGAAAGACTTTCCTATGCATCCTTTTGCCTTGTTTCTCAAACTTCCATTAACTGTGTGGGCTTTTTTTCCCCTCTGTCCCTCCCTTTTTTTTTCCCCTCTACAAGGATTTCCAGGGAAATTCAGTCTGTTTCACAGCAGATTCAGAGCTGCTTGGTCAATCCTGCTGGTATTTCAGCCAATATGAAGATACTACAGAAGTTTCTAGGAAGACCCCTTCCTTTTAAGGTATCAACACTCTGTTTACAAAAGATCTGCATTTCCAGCAATGTCCGGATAGGCTTTAATATATTTATAGCACTTGCTTTCCAGGACAGCAAAAACGCATTTCTTTTATGTTTGTTAAATTGTTTCAAAAGAAAGTTTCAGCATACATTAATGTACATATCTTTTGAGAAATAAATCAGTTATCCAGATAGCATTTCTACTATTAATTATGCTATGTATAGAAAATATATTTTTAATACAGAGGGGTGCCTTTGCATAAAAATATTACTCCTTGCTCTGTTTTGGAGACTTGTGAATGTCAATATGCCACTTGCTTATTTAGTGAACATACGTGTATTTAGAACAGCCTGTGCACTTCCTTTTATACAGCATAGGGTGGGGCTGCCTTATGACTTCCCAAAACAAGGCCTCTTAACTTTGATGGTTTTGGAGCTTTCTCTTAAAATATTTCAGAATTTGTTGTAATTCAATTTTTAAAAACAATCTTTCAGTAAATTTTCTGAAGAATACAAGTCCCTGTTTAAAAGCAGTGCACAGGTGGTCATGTGCACTCATGTCGGTGACTAGTAGTTAGACCTAGGTTTTTATGACCTTATCTCTCAAGGATACTCAGCTATTAAAAAATACACGTGGTTACTTAGTGAGACTGTGAAGAACATTCAGTACTTACTAAGATCCAAATGTATCTAAAGTATCTAAGCATCCAAATGTATTTAAATTGCAGGTGTAAACTGCAATTTCTTGTAAGTGACAGTAGCTCCTGGGGGTTTTCTTATTATTTTGTGTATTTATTGCCCTTGATTTAGGTAAGTTGCCCTGTTGAAGTATTATTTGTCTGCATAATCTACGTAGTTTCTTTATGAAGGGGAAAAAACCCTAACTTGACAAGGAGGAATTGTGGCCACCTGTTTCAATTTCTGTCTTCCTGCTGTATTGAGTAGGGCTATTTAAAGATTATTGTTAAGCTGTTGTTGCAGGCTGGTTTATATATATTTGTACTTCAGTTGTGTGCACATGAATTTGAAATCTTAGTTTTGACTGCAGTCACAAATCTTGTTTGTGATTTTGTTAGCGCTGCTGAAACAAATTGTCCTTTTCATGTTTCCAGGATAAACTGGGCATGGAATGTTTTTCCCAGCTAAAAGCTCTCAGCAAAGCACTGAATGTCTTGGAGCTACGATTGGCCTGTGGAGAAAGTAGATGGCAGGAAAAAATGTGCTGTGTGAAAATCGCTGCTGCAGGAGTAAAGATGAAGAAAGCACTGCTGCAAGCTGATGGCCTGATAATAAGAGCCAATCATTTAGAAGATGTTAGTCTTGGTAGGTGACACTAGTGAAGAGCCCAGCAGGATGGTTTCTGCCATCTCCATTCTTTCATACACAGGTGGTAAGGATGTTAAATGTTCACTGACAAGAAACATAGTACATGCATTTATGTGCCTCTTATATTCTGTCAAACAGGTCAGCTACAGATATTTCTGAAAGCTCTACATTCACAACTGAAAGCAGAAGGACTCACATACAGTTATTCAGAAGAAAGGCTTCCTGAAGACACCATCTCCAACCAGTTAGACCCTGCCTTGCTAAACCAGCTCTGCAGTCAGGTTCAGCTGTGGCCTGCAATGGAATATATAGGGGTGCTCTGGCAGTACAAACTGACAGCAGATTACATGGCCAAGGCTTGTGCAAGAAGGTAAGAAGAAAGCTGGAGAAAGAAATCCTGTATTCCTTTCATGAGATTCAGAATCCCTAGCTAGAAGCTGTAACTTTGGTGCTTTACATCTGCATGTAAATCTGTGTGTATGTATTTGTAATTTACATACACCTGTGTGTATGTGCATATATATCTATGCAGCACACAAATATATGTGTATTAGGAATCAACAGAAGATGTTTATCACCATATTGCTGGAGGCCACTGCAGAAAAACTGAATTAGACCTGGAAGAACTAGACTAGCATGCATGCTTCCTTTTGTGTAAATTATGCACACATAGAATCACAGTTTAAATTAACATTACTAATTTAAGAAGTGTTAGTGTTGTTTTAAGGGGCCAAGTGTATTTATTTTTAGTCTGGTTTACCATTCCTTAAAAGAAAGCTATTCATTAACAGATTTCAGTGAAAGTAATTTTTTGTGTAATGAGACTCTTAGAATCACTGGTTCACTCTTGAATTTAGCAAAGTTCTGACTTTTCACAAAAGCTATAAAGCTAGAAAACAGTTTCTCCCCAAATGTTTTGTATGTTTTGCTCAACATGGAGCTTATAGCTACAGGAGATTCCACTTTTTCCCGTTTTTCTTGTGTTTAGATTTTGTCACCTTTGAAGGATTCAAGTGTTATGAGTATTATTTGAGTGCTTGTTCTTCTTCAGCATTTGAAATGCTGTCATTTTAACCTTTCGGTGACTTTGCTTGCCATCTCAATTTGTTTTACTATATAAATGATTTATTTCATGTGCCCTGCTTAAGCATTGCTTAGGTTGTATTTTTTTTTACCTGCTACAGGAATAACTGCAGTCAAGAATTAAGCATGTGTTCAGACCTAGCTCAGTGTATAGCTTTTTCTCTGAAGTTGACACCAGCTGCTTCTCATCAGCTCTCTGGACTGTGGCACTTGTTACACCTTAATGAAGTAAGAATAAGTTCTATTTTAATTTAATTAAATCAAATCTTAAGTTTAATTAATCTTGCAGAAGTTTTTCAAGGTTCTTCAAAATATGTACATCACTAAGATTTTTGACACGCAGTTTTTCTACCTCTGCCTGACAAAAACTGTTCCATCTTTTAACAAGAGAGGTTATTAACTGCGACCTTTGAGAAAATATAATTAAAACACAATGTTGAAAGATAAAATACAATCAAGTCTTAAATAACATAGTTCTGTGTGATTTAGTTTGGTGGTATTGTTCCATACATGCATCTGTGACCAGATTAATGGAAAATGGGAAATTGTTTAGATGGCAGGTGCCAGCCTGGTTGTATCTTATGTATTCAAAGTAATTTTACACTGAAAAATGCTTTCCTCTGTTCCCATGCCTCTAAAAATTTTTAGGTCTGTTGCAGATCAAACAGACTGATAAAGCTACTTGATGCATTTTCTGTAGAACATTTAATAGTTCTGGTTAATATTTATGATACAATGGTTGTGTTCCCACAAAGCGCAGTAAAACACAAATTCACTTTAAATGCTTCAGAGCAGAGTTTTGGATGGCTTTACCCCTTTCATGCATCTGCACCCTTGTGTATTGTAACAAAAGGCTGTTTCAATTTCTGTCTTCCTGCTGTATTGAGTAGGGCTACTAAAAGATTATTGTTAAGCTCTTGTTGCATAGACAGTCATAGACTAGAGGCTGTATTCTGACGACTTGCTCTGTAAACATACTGCATATTTCACAGACATGAGACAGTGCTGACCTCAGGAAGTGTACTCTTTGTTGAGGAGATGCAAGGAAATACTGTGTGAATTTGAAAGGATCTTGGAGAGTATCTTGTAGTATCCTTACTGAAAAACAGAATCTGCTTTCTTTGTACGTGTGTGTGCTTAATTCTCTTTTGCTCCCTGTATATTATTCTCACCTCTAGGTTTTTGTTTCTCCTTAGATATCCCCTGAAGAAATGTCTCTTCTGTCATCTCAGCTAGTTAATGCTGTGTTAGCATCCTTTTGGAGCAGTACTTTCACTACAGACCCAGACTACTGGTTGACTTGGAGGCCACTGCCTGCAACAGAGGAAAACAACTTCTCTAAATCCTATGTGAACCGTTCTATGAAGGTTTGTCTCTTCTGACCTAATCGAATTCTAGGTTGAATGCTCTTGTTGACTAATTCAGCAGTTTTCTAAAGCAATATTGTAAGTTCTAGCATAGTCAGTGCAAGTTGCATCTGAACAATCTAACTCTTAATTTCTTAATTTAGGGCCCAGGCATTTTGACCCGAGCTGTTTTCTCAAAGTGCTTCTTTGAAATTCTAACTAGCAGCAGCAAGACAAGCCAGTGGGATGTGAGTGGGCTTCCTGTCCTGTCATCATCCCATGTAACACTGGGAGAATGGATGGAGAGAGCACAGCAGCTTCACAAAGTCAGCACAGCACTGTGGACCAACCTGGCTGTCTCTTCAATAGCAGATTTTAGGTATTAAGACCTCTCTTCCACATATATGTTATTTGAATCAAGCACATTACAGAAGTTTGCTTACCATGTGTAAACTTTTTCTCGTTCCTTTTCCTCCAGACACACAGATGCTAGACTGCAAGGAATAATGCTGAGCAGACAGCTCTCTGCCCTGGTAGATCTGGTTCCAATGGATCTTCAAGAAGAATTTTTGGAGTGCTGTGAGAAGCTCTACCTCAGGGATCCTGTTGCATACGAGTACCTTCTCAAGATACTTGGAAGCATCAGTGATCAGGAGTTACTTCCTAAAGAATTCTTGTTTCTTCTGCTGACTTGCTTGCATCAGTTCTATGGGGAAGGGCTTCAGGCGTTACCAGAGACAGCTTGGCGAGGAAGCCTCTGGGTGATCATTGGCTTGGTGCAGATCCAGATGTGGCTTCCGCAGACAAGGTTTGATCCAGCTGTTAAAAGAGAGTACAAGCTCAAGTACTCAAAAGAAGAGGTGAGTGTGAAGCCAAGTTGGCTCTTACCTTTATTATGTATAAAATCAACGCAGAGGAGTTTGGCTTGGGGGTCCTTGGGCAAATATTTGGTCATGATTTTTAAACTATACAGTTGGAAGTTCTTTTAATGTCCAAGAAGTTGATGTACCTACTTGGTTACTAAAATCAGAACTGCTGTGAATGGTTTATTCTTTCCTTTTTAGTTATACCAGCTGGAGTGTGAATGGAAAACACATGATTTTTCATCCCAACTGCATACAGGAAAAAGTATTGAAGATGAAACAGTCAGCAACTATATTCATCCCCATGTCAGGTAACACTCAGGCCCTGAACCCATCTCTTTTAGATTGGACATGTCATCTTTGTGTGCTCAGGCTCTGAAGCTTTTCTCCTCAGCTTTACAATTTTTCTCTCTTTCTGTAGAAACAAGAGTTGCTGATTTTAAAGTATCAATTTACATATTGAGGTGGTAGAGAAAAATACAGAAGCTGTGCTCTTTACTTGCAATAAGGAATTTTCAGTACACTTTGTACTGCTGTAAATAGAGCAGTTAAAGCAGTGGCCGTCATATATTGATGAAGTTGAAACCATGCCCAGAAGTAAAAATAATGCCACACATTTAAATTATGGTACTTTAGTTAAAATGTGGCAACATTATCAGTCAGTTGAAATTAGATTAATTGTTTATCTATCACTGTAATTCTCAAGGCCATTATACATGCCACTGCTATCCTGCAAAGTTCTTCAGCTGGTATTACTGGGGAGAAATCTCCATATGTGTATTTTAGCAATAGCCTTTGCCTACGTGCTGTTGATAAATTAAATTTCTTACCACATGGAGTACGCTGTTGACATTCAGAATCTGGAGCCACTGTTATTTTGTTTGGGGCTTTTTGTGGTTCTTTTTTATCTGAGGAACTTGAGGAGGAAATTTTAAGCAAAGAGAGCTTTCTCCTTTGTGCAGCCTTCCAGGTGTGTTCCTTGTACATGGAAATAAAAGCTATCTATTATTCACGATTTTCCACTTTTAATAGGAATTTTTTATTTCATTATTACACACGTAGAGGATCTGCTAGTTCCATGCTACTGCTTAAAGAGAATGATAATCACTGAAAGCAGATTCTGAATGGCTGAGTTTTACCAATTGCATTACTTTTTTCTTAATGCTCACGGAGCTGTCAGGTAGCAAGAAAAAAAGTAATTGAAGTTTGTTGAACCGGCAGGGAGAGAAGAAATCTACACCTGTGTGCTATACAGCTGTCCCTTGTTTTTTCCTTATTTGCTGTTTCACACGAACTAGCAGAGTATTTCTGATTAATCTTCCTCTGTAGCTAACTGTTACATTAGAGCTATTTAAACAAGTTTCTATGAACCATATTTCTATGTCTAAACTGGTCAATGTTATTTCTTAACAGACTGTTGCATGAAAGAATGCAAAGATTGAAGGAGAAAATCAGCAGTCTTTCTAGAAGGAAGGCCTTCAGGCCTCCAGCTCCACTGTATGATTGCTTATACCAGGAGGCTCACCAGTACATCAACAGCATAGCAAGGGTTTCCACAGTCCAAGACCTTCTAGCCCGCCTTCTGCAGTTCCTCCGTGGAGAGAGACCTAAATCACTGCAGGCTGTACAGAACCTGTTAAATGAAGAAGCATCGTGGCAGCAATCACACCATCAGTTTAGAAAACACCTGGCAGAGGAGTACGCTGCATTCCCTGATGCCATCATTCCGCTCCAAGCTGCCATCGTGCAGCTGCAACATGGCATGCGATTAGTGGCTTCGGAAGCGTGTGCAATGCTGCAGAGCTTTGTGTGCCCAGCTGATCTCACCAACCTCCTCACTTCTTTGTTGGCATTTCCTTCTGTTGGCCGTGCCTTTCCCACTTACTTTGCTCGGGCAGAAATTTTATGCTCAGTGAATTCAGTTGGGGTACTTAATGGACTTAAAAAGTTCTCTCTGAAGCACTCTGAAGGAGGATCTGAGGGAGCTGAGCAGCCTTGCCCAACTCTGGAACAGCTCCTGGTGAATGCTTTGTTGCATCTTCGATGCCATGTACTGTCCAGAGGAGAGATGGACCACAAATCTCTGCAGCTCTTCAGGCATCTGTGTCGGGTAAGCTCTGGATGCCCATAACTGGGATTCTTGCACTGAACTTGGCCCTGTGGAAGACAGGGATCTCTTAAAACAAGTCTAAAGGAGGGCCACAGAAATGAGAGGGCTGGAACACTTCCCTTGTGAAGAAAGGCTGACAGAGTTGGGGTTGTTCAGCTGGGGGAAGAGATGTCTCTGAGGAGACATTGTTGTGGCTTTTCAGTATATAAAAGGTGTTTATAGAAAGGATGGAAGGAGACATTTTACCAAGGCTCGTAGGACAAGGTATAACAGTTTTAAATGGAAAGAGGGTAAATCTAGATTGGATATGAAAATAATTGTTTTAAAATGTGGATGGTGAGACACAGGAACAGGTTGTCCAGAGAAGTTGTGGATGCCGCAACCGTGAAAGTGTTTGAGAGTGACTGGATGGGGCTTTGAGCAACCTGGTCTACTGGAAGATGTCCCTGCCCATGGCAGAGGGGTTGGAGTAGATGATCTTTAGAGGTCCTTATCTTGATAATCATTAGTATGATGTTCTTTAAAGTTTTCTATTTTTTTCCCAGTTAATTGTAAAACATAATCTATAAAATACTGGATTAACTTGTTTGGATTTATCAAGGCATAAAATGAGAGCCTGTAACAACTACCAAAGATTTTATTTATGTAAGAAAAACCCAAAATAAAAAACCCAAAAATGGGCACACCAAAAAAAAGACCACCCCAAAGCTAACTTTGTAGAGAGTTTCTTTATAAAATGTTTAAGACAGGAGACTAGAATTTGGTCGAGTACTCTGTTGCATATTGTTGTCTTTGCATTTACCTCATTAGCTTGTTAAGGAGACAGTTCACAAATATTAGATGGCTTTGGTTTCTACTGTTGTAGACCATAGAGGAGGGAAGAGCCAAGCAAAATAGATGCTGCCCCATTGATGGAATAGGAGGTACTTTTAAATGTTGACTTGTGTAGAAGCATCCTGCTTTGTGTTTCCTTAGGCGATTGTAAATGAATGGGATGAACAGGAGCGCCGTGCCCAAGAGCAGGAGGCAATGGAACGCAGCCTGTACAGATACAGAAGTAAAAGTCACGGGAAAGAACGGAGCGAGGAGGAAGAGGAAGAAGAAGAATTTAGAAGGAGATTTCCTTTTCATGAAAAGGTAATAACTGTAACTCTGTTAAGAAACATAAAAATTACATATGAAGTTGCTCCTGAAAATACATACTATAAATGACATGAGGAATGAAGCAGTTTTCCCTTCAAGCAAAAGCCAGATGGGGGTAGATTTTGATACGTATTAAGTTATGCGCTTGTGGTTTATTTTATCTTCTGATTGAAAAAAGTTTTTGGGATTAATTTCCAGGCTTGAACTGTACTGTGATTTGGGTGAATAATCCCAGGTTATATAACTGAATGATAACGTAGTTACTTGTAAAAATCAGGAATTTTATTGATTTAGCAAGTAAGGTCATCTGAGGTTCTACTACGGGTGGAGAAGGCTGATCTCCTTGATTAAATAAAGCAGTTGGGACAGAACAGTTCAGGTCCTTAAACAACCACACAGGGTTGAGGTGGTTTATCAGCAGACACAGCTGCTGCTGCTTTTTCTGAAAAGGGGTTTAGTTGGCAGCAGCTCAGGGTTCACTGTACTGCACTCTTGCCTGCTGTAGTTATGCCCTGAAATGTTCTGTACACATTGCGTGTTCTGTTTCAGACTGGCAGCCTGTCTGTATGGTACCAGCTGCAAATCATTAGCATGTCATTGCAATGCCAAAAAAAAGCAAAACAGGAGGTAGGGAGAGGCAATGTTAAAGGAAGAAATTAAACTTTATTTTTGATTATCATGTGATTTGCAGGACTTTGAAGATATCACAGCTCAGCCAAGCCTAGAAGAAAAAATGGAAACTGAAGATCCAGTGGAAGACCAGCTGGAAGTTGACAGAGCCCTTTTGTCCAAGAGCTCTATGCAAACAGTAATGAAGGTTCATCAACAGTTGTGCTTAAACTTTGCTCGATCCCTGTGGTATCAACAGAGTCTGCCTTCTCATCAAGCCAAGCATTATTTCAGTACATTCATTTCCTGCTATCAGACTGGTGCATGCCTGGTGTCACAATTCTATCCTTTAATTGGTAAGACTGCTAACAGTATTTCAGATATGCAGGTTTAGATTTGTAATGATTTGTCTCAATATAATTGCATTACAGGCCATGAAATACACCTATTATGGTGAAAATGCACAAACCTGAATTTTCTTTTTCCACAGAATTTGCCCCATGTACAGAATTGTCTTGTGGAATGCTTTGATTTTTTTTCTTTTATGCATTTTGTTAAATTCTATTTGGTAATACAGAAGACAAACACAATTTAAAAATGTGTTGAATACTGAGTGAAATTTTGATCACATGGATCTACATAGTCCTGTGGAAGATAAAGCACTTGAAGAAATTTCCCAGAAGTAAATTTTGCAATGAATAATATATGAATGAAATAAAATAATTAAAAATAATAATAAACAATGAATAAAATAATTAGTTTAAATTTAGCTTATGTATATAGTTAAAAAGGCAAAAGATATCGTGAGGTTTTTTTCCACCCTGAATTTTGGAAAACTTGATGTGTCAATTGTTTTAACAATCTGTGAGAACTCAGAATCATCGCTTTTCAAAGCAGAGCTATATATTTCAGTTCTGATCCAATAAATGCATGAGTGCAATTAAAATGAAACAGATAAGGGCTGCTGTTTCTACAGTGCCTTACTTTTGTGTTTGCACCTGAGATGTAATGTATGTGGGAGTTTTTTTGTGTGTTGGATTACTTTCCCACAGAGCCTTGCTACTAGTTTTATAGTAATATCTCTTGATGTGAATTTACATACAGAGGAACTGTGTTCTTCTGACAGAATCACAGCCCACATTGGTTGTACTTTTACAGAAAAATTTGATAAAATAGAGAATATAAACTCTAGGTATGTCTCATGTTCTATACTCCATCTCATTGTTCCAGTGGTATAGTATTATATCCTTGTAACAGATAACATGCTAAGGCTTGAGATACAGGGGGGGAAAAAAACCCAACCTTATCTATTCAACTGAAAAAAGAATTAGTAGCATGTGTGATGTCTTCCTTACTTGCTTCCTAGGTGCTGAAATGAATGATAGTCTTTTGGGAAGCCAACTTCTGCTTAGCACTCTTCTTCACAATACCTTTTTTGAGGAAGTAGCTTCAGATCTTGTGCTGCAGCAAGATGGCCCATACGACTTCTATCAGCATCCCAATATTCAGCAAGTCAGACAGTGTCAACCTGTACTTGACAATTTTGCTAAAGAGATAAATGGGCTACTGCAGGAATGGCCAGAGCATCCTGTACTTGTGCAGGTAAAAAACATGCCAACAAATGTTTGGGGGAAACTGGAGCATTTTAGGATTGCATTTGTGTTTAAATACGTGTATAGATGTATAGACATGTGCATACGCATTTATATGATTGCCTAGATGTTGTCTGTATTACTTATGCAGATGTTTTGAAGCCATACCTGTCTATTCATAAGAGGTATAGGTATTATTAGCTGTTCTATTTTAGTTATGAAATGTTAAGTGGGATTCTGCGAACTCTGAACTTAGAGCTTTAAGCAATCTTCAGTCTGCCATAGCTCAAAGATCCCTGAGGTCTTGCTGTTTCTACTCCTGTTATTTTCTGAAGTTCTTTCTTTCATAATGCTTTAGAATAATTATTTTTAGTCCCTCTTCTGGGATCTATGTGGTCCTCAGGTTACATTTCTTAGAGTAATGTAGAAACTCAGATTCTATAGGCACTCTTTGCATCAGGTCATTAGTGCTCTCTTCCCTGAGTGTGTTGGCCTTACTGAACTCCTAGTGAGCTTATACTAAATTGAGAAAGCAGTTCAAAATATAAAAAAATTTTTAAAAATCTTACCTCTTTTTAACAGTTAACCGGGGGACGGTTATGCTCATAGAAATTAACTCAATTTCATGGCTTCTTGTGTTGAAAGTGCATTTACTAGGCTGAATGCTTTTGTTTTTATTCTGCAGCTGTTAGTTGTGATGGACAGAATCCGGAGTTTTCCACTTTCTAGTCCTCTCTCAAAGTTTCTGAATGGCTTGGAAATTCTTCTTGCAAAGGCACAGGTAAGAAAAAGGCTAAGGAAAAGTTCTGTTTTCTCTTTTATGCTTCCATACCTATATTTGGTACCGTGTTACAAACACAGTACATGAAAGCTGTCTGCTTGACAGGATTTGGGGAAGTCACGCTGAAAGTTTCAAGCGCAAGAACCCAGTAATCCAGAGTAATGCAATGAGTCTTGCCAGGCAGTGACTAATTTCTGGCTTTGTGTAAAGGGGAACTTTTCTTTTCCAGGACTGGGAGGAAAATGCTAGTCGAGCCTTGTCCTTGCGGAAGCACCTTGATCTGGTCACACAACTGATTATTCAGTGGCGTAGACTGGAGTTGAAGTAAGAACTGTCCTTCCATGCTGCTTTTCCTTAGATACTGTAAGCTTTTCATCTCCACATGGAGGCACATTCCAATACAGAATTGCATTAATCGTGGAGCAGGCTTCTGTGTGTCTGTCGTAGTGAAAATGTGGGGGGAAAAGAAACCACCACCGAGGATCTGTAGTGGCTCAGAATGAGCATGTCCAGGCCATGGTGACCCTACATATTTGCCTCAGGAGAAGTAGAAGCAATGTTTTCCATATGCTCTCCTGTTTTCATCCTAGTGTTTCCTGACCCTGCAGGGTTTTTTATGTTTAATAACCGTCATTAGTTGTCCTTAAAAATTATTGTCCAGTCTCCTGTTTAAGACCATGTAAAATTTTTCTAGCCACAGTATGTCCCAATCAGGAATTCTACAAGTCCACCTCCATTTCTGAGAAAAGAAACTTTTGAATCTGCCTCTGATGCATTTTGCTTTACCATCCCTTCTTTTCCTCTCACATATTTAATAATCTTGCCAAAACAATGATCCTCACGAGTCGATTGTATATATGCTTATATGTATGTATGTAATGTATATATTTAAGCCTATGTGCAGATTCTTTCATCCTGTTAAATTTTCGATTAGTTTAATAGAAACAGAAAACAAATTTTTGTTGTTTTGAACCCAAACTGCCCCTGATATTTTTTATTTATCTCTCCTCTTTCTTATTGTTTCTAGTTGCTGGTCAGTAAGTTTGGACAATATTATGAAGCAGCATGTGGAGAAATCCACAAAGCACTGGTTCTCAATCTATCAGATGATTGAGAAGTATGTTCAAGAACAGACAGAGGCAAACACAGAAGGTAAGTGCTGGCCTTAAAACGAATGTGTGATGCAGTTCTAGTAATTACTAAGGATATATGATTAAGGTCCTAAATGCCAGAATTTGACAACACACTTTCAGGTATAGTACTTTGCCCTACAGTAAATTCCATTACTGTGTAGGGTCTTCCATATGGAGTGAACTTTGTATGTATTTCTGAAACCACTTGTGGCTCATAGGGCCAGTGTTGTGATGTAAAGAAAAGATGTCTGTAAAGAAAGTAGAAAAGAAAGTAGAAAGTAGAAAAGAAAGTTCTAAAAGAAAGTAGAATTGTGATGGCTGTATGTCGTCATGCACATACAAACATTTCAAACAGATTTGGAGGGTAGGAGGCCTCCATCTGCAACTGGAAAAGGCACCTGGGTTTTTTTAGCTGCAGATAGTGTAATTCATATCCCAGCTGAACTGCTTTTAACATTCTGTATAAAGCCTAAAGAATTCTTAGAGTAAGTAGGTTTTGGTATGTACTGTTCTTAGCAAATCTGTCTGCACGTGTTCATGTTACATAACATAGGGTTATGTAGGATTGAGGGGCAGTACCTTGCCTCCCCCAAATTTAAAGGAATTGTAAAGATGAAAGCAGTATGCTCTGGCTTGAGGCCGCGTTTCCAATCTCATGACTACTTAATGCACTTGATGAGCTTCAGATCCGTAGCTTGTATTACATCTCCAAGAGGATAACATGTCTTCTTCCACAGGTCATACTCCAAAGACACTGTATTCTCTACCAGATTCTTTTGATCTATTTCTGTCCTCATGACTTTGAGGAGTTAAGAAGCTGGCAGTGACTAATTTGTAGTAGGACTCATCATGACTGAAAAAGTCATTCATTTGTTCATAGAGAATAGCAAGTATTCTGTAAATACTGAGTGGACTCTGAAATTGGATAAATAACTGGCCTTCTCAGTCGATACCTTAATGCTGCTTCTTGTTCCCTGTACTTTCTTCCAGTGTGGCATTTGTTGGTTTTACTTATTATTAAATCAGAATTCTTCCCTTCTGTGCCCCTTTCCTATTCTGTTTTCAACTTTTCCTAATCGAGATTCAATATTTAGTTGAAAGTTTAGAAAGAGCAGACAACAATTTTCACATAGATCTGGGTTTTTTTTTGTTTTCTCTCACTTTTCTTTCTAAATTTCTGGTGCAATGTTCAGGAACTGAGCAAATGGATCTGAAAACGCTGGTCAGCACCTTACAGGCTTTCATTGAAGGCTCTACTCTGGGAGAGTTTCATACACGGCTCCAAGCGCTATTGGTTTTCCACTGCCATGTCTTGCTGATGCCTCAAATAGCTGAAAAGGGTAAGTTGTTAGCATTATCTGTGTTATCCGTTCAGCAATCTGGCCACGAAGTGTTCCAGACTTTCCAAACAGGTCACTAAGCTCATAAATAGAACACAAGCCAGTGGTGCTGTGTTACTGTTTTCCTGTTGGTAGATTTACCCCATCTTTTGGTGTTGCTAAGCTTCCAAAAAGAACTGGGGTGCATTTATTGTAATGGTACTGAAGAATATCCTCTTGTAAAAGGATGATGATGATGATGATTATTATTATTATGTGACCCTTCTCCCTTCTAGATGTTCTGTGCAGCATCCTGTGGAACCTATACAATTACTATAAGCAGTTTTCAGAGTGCGTTGAGGCCAAAATCACTGAACTTCGTCAACCCATAGAAAAGGAACTTAAGGTAAAAGGAAACTTGGCTCAGGCAATGTATCGGTCTAATCAAAGGAACAGTGGAGCAGATACGATTTGAATTTGTCTATAATACCTCTGTTGACCACTGAAATCCCTACTAAACTTCACATTTTCTTTGGCAAGAATTTATTTTTGAGGTGGGGGAGGAGGTGATTGAAGGCTTTAATGTTTGATCAGTCCCATTTATCCGTGAAGGTTTCTACCCATTGGTGGAGCCTCTTTGGATTTCACAACATTTGGCTATGCAGCAGTTTTTATGCAGTGCAAACACATATATTAATAAGATGCCTGTGCAATAAATTGCTCACTTACCAAAATGTCTTGCAATTTAAGATTACCAGATCATCGTAGTTTATTAGGTTTAAAGATCATCTTTGATAAGGAAATACTTAATTTCATTTACATAAGTAATCCTATTGATTATTTATTTTCCCAATAGGAATTTGTGAAGATTTCCAGGTGGAATGATGTTAGCTTCTGGGCTATAAAGCAATCAGTTGAAAAAATACGCAGGTAAGCCAGAACCTAAAATTAAGCTCCCTATTTTGAACCTTCCTTCTAGATAATTTCTCTTTGATGTTGCATTTGAATGCAGAAATGTTTCTTCTGCTCATAACACAGTGGAAACATATATTTCCAGCAGCTGGGAGATTTCCAAGATTACAAAACCCAGTAACATTTTTGCTTTCATTTGGTAATTAGAACCCTCTTTAAATTCATGAAGAAGTTTGAAGTTGTTCTGGATGAGCCATGTCGGCCTGCCTTGGTGGAAATTGGTAAGGAAGAGCAGCTGGACTGCATGCAAAAGCAAGAAGAATCTGATGACAAAGAAACCAAAATTCAGAGGCTAAACAACACATTAAGGAAGGTTCTGTCTGCTAGAACAGATGTTACCAAGGTGACTGAATGAGTTATTCTAAGTGTGGGAAGAATATTTTCTCTATTCTCATCTATATGTTGCTTTTCACTGATTTATACAGGAAAATCTTATGTAAGTGTCAAATCTGTTGAATATATCATAAACTTTTTTGGTCTTAACTTGTGTTCAGTGTTATGCAACACTGCAGATGGGTGGGAATGCAGCATAGAATGACAAGCATGGTCTGTACTGATCTGGCGCTATATCTGTGCTCTAATACAGAGATGAGGCAGTTACACATTTCATCTCCAATTTGCTTACCTATTGTCTGCAGCAATTTGTTACTTCTCTACTAGTGCAGTAAAATAGCCTGGGAGTTGAAATTACTATTTTTTTCTAAAAAGGGCCCAAATAAACAATTGTGTGGCTGTGGGATTTGTGTGTATATAAGCTCTGATTAAATATTAAGTCACTTTTGGCTTGGATACTGATAGGGGAATGCACTACATTGTCATATGTTTGCTGTTGACTGACAGTTCCTGGACTGTGAACATTGCCTTGGACAAGCTGATGCATGGTAAATCCTGCTCCACAGAGTCTCAGTTTAGTATGTCTCTAAATAATTTGCCCAGCTCAGAGAGGAAGTCAGCTAAATTTCTTCCTGAAAGAGATTCCTATTCATGTTGTTAGTTTTTATTAACAAGATGCAAGGAGACGATTGTAACGCAGCAGAATTTGATGGTGAGTGGGACATGCTGAGTTACCCTCAGCTTTGTTCAGTTTCTTCAGACCAGGAGCAGGGCTGGTCTTGCTCATATCCTGTACAGGAGGGTTGAGCAAGGAGGCAGGAATCTAACGCAAATCTAATGTGTTTGACTGATTGAGGGTTTGGTTTGTTGGTCGGTGATTTGTAAGCTTGTTACTGATAGTTAACAGGGTTATTGGTTTCACTTCTTGCAGTTTCATGTTGTCTTCGTTCTGTAAAGAAGATGCATGCAAACATAAATTGAACAAAAGGATTAGCTTTGGATGTGCTGAGAAATTAATTCCGTTATTTAATAATTTCTACTTGCACACTGTTTTTGTTGTTCTTTAAGAACAAAATTGGTGTCTAATGGAAAGTAAGTGAGGGTGTTCTTACCTGACACCCTGAGGGCATTAGTGATTTAGGTTAATGCCTTTAAACTTGGAAGGCAGAGGAAGCTGACCTCAAGCAGTGATTACCTTTTTCATGGAGGTAATGACAAACAACTAAGACAGTAAGATCAGAGCATCTTTCATTTGCTTGACTGTTTTCAAAACTGATGTCTACCTGACATACATGTATTATGATTTTTCTCAAGTATTGGTGCTGAACTGATGAAAGAATCACATGAGCACATTTTGGGGTTTCAGATGAATGCAGAATTTAGCCCTTTTCTTTAAAGTGATTTACTCCTAGTGATCAAATGAGAGCTTTGAATGTGTGTATAATTTTCTTTTTTTTTCAGAGGGCACTCTCAGCATGTCAGGATGGCATTACATTTCATACAGAATCTCTTCAGTATCGTCTGTCTAAGCTGACGAAAAAAATGAAAAAAATGTGTACAGCAGTTACAGAAAATAATTCATTCTTAAACCTGGTGGAAAATCTCGACCAGTTCACAGGTTAGGTTTTCTTGTGATTTCCATACCACAATTGACCTCTATAACATTAATGGAACAAATCAGGAAAAAGTGCAGAAATATAGTTGTATATCTAGAGTTTCTTCCTCTAAATGGCTGCTTTGTGTAGATGAAATTTTCAATCTCTTACCTTTGTCTGCTGTCTTCTGTACAGGTGGTATTATTGTTTCTGTAGCTGAACTGCAAAATTTAACGTTTGATCAGACAGCAACTAAGGAGAAGCAGAAATCAGAGGCAAAGCATATTCAGATGCAAAAGCAACGGGCTTTGTCAGATCTCTTTAAAAGCCTTGCTAAAACAGGTGAGCTTTGACTAAAACTGGACTCGGTTTAAAAGTACAGAGTTCTTGAGCATTTTACTATCTTTGCCAATACATCTAAACCTACCATAATACGGTGTCAGATAACACCTTTACCTTCCTCATTCATCAGCCTTTTCATGTCTTAAAAATGATCCCTAACTTAACCTTCTTAAAGGACATGGGGCAGTGAAAAGTCCTTGATGCACACAGGTCTGTTAGTCTCATTTCAGCCGTGTTGTTCAGCTATGTTCAGCTCAAGGTAGTTCAGCTACAATGCGTTCTTACATTACAAAATTTGCAGCATGGTCAAAGACCTGTGGAAATAAGAACATTTGATCTTAGTACCAACTGTATGAGTGACAGTTTGCATATAAAAAACGAGGGCATCAAAGGATGTGTGCTCAAATGCTGTTCCAGGTTTGTCGTACCGGAAAGGTCTGTCTTGGTCCCGTTCCAAAGACTGCCAGGAAGTTCTCTACCTTCATCCACTGGACTTGTGTAGTGCATTGGCTGCAGTGAATTGCACACATGAACTGGATGCCACGTATGTACACAGAACTTTTTACCCTCAGATTGTGTGAATTGCAGCTGTAATACATAGAATTTATTGCTTGTTGATTTAGACTGGATTTCTCAAGGTAATTCGTTTAGGATTAGGATAGATGGTAATTCATTTAGGATTTTGCATATTCCCTTCCTCCCATTACTTCTCAGTTTGGTTTGTGCAACTGAGCAAGGATTTGGGGGTTTTTTTCATTTTGGTGTTTTTTTGGTTTTTTTTAAATTTGCACTTTAGCAACTGTACCCTCATTTTCATTCTTCCCATGACTTAGATTTCAGTTAGCCCTCCACTGTCCAGCCTTGCCTGGGATGCTTTGCTAGCATCATATTAGAGTGTAAACTGCTAATGATTTTATTGAAGGTGAGCTGTGATTTTTAGGGATTACTTCATTGTTTTGTCTTCATTAAATAATGGGATATTCCAGGAGAAAATACGAATACCTTGAAGTGGGCATTACTGGAAAAACTTTCTTAGAGGAAAGATGTTTTTTCAGATTTTTTTTTTAAATTGTTTTTCTGTCAACAAGTGCTTTTTTTTGTCATTGAGACATGCTGGCTATTGTCCTGGGATGTTAGGGTTTAGTTTATGGTACCTTGTATCAGGGCCAAAAGAAAAGCTTCTGTATGAAGCTGGATTTAGTTGCATGGGGGGAAGAAAAACAATATCACTATTTAAGCATTAAATGGTATTCAAAGGTAGAGATCTTGCTGCTATTGCTATTTGCTTAGAGTTTATTTTAAAAATTAAATATTTTCTTAAGACTAGAATACTTTTAGAGAAAATGAAGAATTGCAAGATGAATGCATTTGCAAAACAAAAAATTTCAAGCAAAATTGTTGGGTTGAAGAGCTGTCCTGGTGGCTCCAGCATGCCGAAGTACTTTTTAATACCAGACTTCTTTGTGCTCTGCCAGGTTGCTGACAGAGATTTCTTCTGCCTGGGATGGATGCCAGAAGTACTTCTATCGGTCACTTGCACGTCACTCTCGGCTCCAGACAGCATTGTTAGCACCTGCCAAGGTAAAAACAGCAAAGTAAAAACAGAATCTTAATTCTGTTAACTTCATTTTACCAGCTGGGACTGAAATTTCCTAGTAGTAAAAAGGTGATGGGAGATAATGCAATGTTGTGTAATATGATACTAAATCTGACACTTTTGTACCACTCAGTAAATGCAGCATGTTAAAACCCGCTGTTTTATGAAGGGACAAAATTGGTTCAGGGAGAGAAGTTAATGATCTGTTAAGTGTACAGTGTCTTTCATCCCATCAGATACCAAATTGCTACTTGTTGTGCATGAAGAAACTCATTAAATGCTGGATCTAAACTTGTAAGGAAAATAAACCCAACATTATTTGGTGTTCTTGAAGAACTTAGTTGATATTTATAATTGGGCATAACTGGAGTCTGTGTCCAACACAAAAAGTGCTAATATATTTCTTCTTTTAAAGATTGATCTAAAATCAGTAGAACGGACAAATAAGCTCTGCCAAACCAGAACCACTTTTCAGAACAAAAGGATCTCTTCCTCTCACTATGCTTTACCCCTTGTTTCACAGCATGATCTTATCAAAGTCACACCTGATATTGGATACAGATAGTGGAATGTGACTGTGATCAGTTATGCTCTGTGTTGTGAGCATTTATTCTGAGCTTTATGATGTGGCCCCTTCTAATGAAAGGACTGAAAGTAATTGTCAGTATATCTGGTAAAATGAATTGAATTGTTTTAGCAGTGGTCATGAATGTAAAGTATTTAGGCTGGTATCTCTTCAGATTTTAATCATTATTTATAAAAGATAGATTTAATACGGGAACTAAACTCCTGATAAGAATTGCTGCAGTGGAGTGACATGTAATGTGATTGTTGCAGAAGTTACTTGAAAGTCAAATTTGTATGCAGGATATATGGAAGATGCAGAAAAGATGAAGATGGAGAAACTGTAATAATTGTAACTCTAGTCTGCATATTAAGATCTGTTCAATCAAACCATAATCTTTCAGCCTGCTCAGGGAAATGGAGGCACAGAGAATGCTGTTGTCTGGTTGTTCATCTAACTGTTCCCTCCCACTTTTTCTGTCTCTGCTTTGTTTAGGATATTGGACTGGGTAGCATTGAACGATGCAAAGGGTTCACTGCACACCTCATGCAGATGCTTGTGAGACAGAGGCGATCTCTTACTGCATTGACAGAACAGTGGATCTTTCTGAGGTATTTTCCATCTTCCAGCATTTAAATGTTGGCAGGAAGTTTTGACAGTAAGCAAATCAGATCAAGAAAGGGAAAATAAGGTAGAAGAAAAAAACAAATCTTTCCTTTGCTTCCCTATAGTTCTCCTCCCCTCAATTAAGCCTAGATAGAAACTATTTAAGTTTATCCTATCACTGCAGACAGTATTTGTGTAAAACAAGTTAGGCATATATGTGAAATAATTCCTGTAGTTAATTACACAGTTAAACCATTGAACTTACAGATTGTTCTATCTCTCTCATTTGGTATTGGCCTAAGTTAATTTTGTTTACATTCAAGTTGTTGGCTTGACCTGGGACAAATAAATGATCTGGATGGTATTTTGAGCCAAAATAAATAAAGCATCAACAGCTTACAAAGAAAAATTCTAGAAAGGTGGAACATACTAGATGTCAGAACTGTAAAAGGAAAAGTGTGTAAGAATCTTTCCTACTTGATGTGATTTTTCACTCTGTTGCTTAAATCATCAGAGTCATTGCAAATGCCACCTTTGAGCATATTTGTGCTCAGCATGCTGTAAATCATAAAACTTTCTGAAGTCAGATTAGGAGCTAGTACCTTTGTACAGAGAAGGAATTCTGGACTGGAGATTACTGGCGCAAAATTTATTCTAACCCCAGGAAACTTAAAAAAAAAACCAAATTAAAAAAAAAAACAACTAAACAAACTCCTCAGCTTTACAGTCACGGGAATAGTAAAACTTTCAGGACACTTATCTGCATTACTATGACTTTCATAGCAAATCAGATTTCCAGGGCTTTGTAGTATTTCATAATTCAGGGAGGGAAAAAATTACTAATTAAAAAACTTTTAAAAAACCCCAAACTATTGTTTTAGTTTTTCCAGGAGAAGTTATTATCTAGATTTTTTAAAAAAAATTAATTTAGTTAAAGAAGTAGAGCTTTTAAAAAGGAAGTACAACATAAAACTCAATGACTATAACTTCTCCTTCTTTGTTCTTAACTAGGAACCTGCTGAGTTGTATACAAGAGATAGATTCTAGGTTGACTGCTGACAGAGAATACAGTGCAGCATTTCCTCCTCAAGACAGTATTCAACGCTGGACTGACAGACTGCAGCAGCTTTCCATGCAGTGTGTGATGGTTCTCGAGGAGCTGTCTTGGTTTATCCAGTGCTGCCCAAAAGAAGAGGCAGCCAGGTGCAATGACAGTGAAAGGACCGATGACAAACACAACATTTTTCAGAGTTCAGTACCTGAAATGGGAGATGTTCTTGCGGGAGTACCTGACCTGATTCCCTCAGATCTAAAACACGTGTCTCCAGTAGCAGCTGAGCAATTGCCTCCTGGATGCAGGATGCGAAATAAGGATCAGTTGTGGCTGCAGGTAGCTACACAACTGACTTCAATGATGGCAAATGTGAAGGCCACGAAAGCAGAAGTGGACAGAGTAAGACAACAGTCACGTGAGACCTCCTTTTATTCCTGGTGAGTTCTACACATGAACATCTCTTCTGTTTTACGTTCACATAATATGTGTGAAGTCATTTTGAAAATTTTTGCCTATGCATATATTGAAAAGTGGGTTCAGATGCTCTTCAAGCATTTTTCCGTTCATTTTTTCTGCAAAATGCAGTGCCTGACTCTTTAAAGAAATTCTTCTCCCACTCCCCTGACAAGTCAAAAAAATTTTTGTCTCAGCTTCCCACTTTGTCTTTGGTCTCTCAGGATTTTATCCCCATAGCTCCTTAGCTAATGAAGTGAATTTCAAATAAAAATTTAATGAAGAAATTTTCATTTTAAAAGAAATGTGTAGCCTATTTAATAACAATCTTCTCATTTTCTCTCTGCTTCAAACAGTGTGAATGTAAGCTTGTTGTCAGACCTTTTATTTAATAAATTCAGGATGGAGATATGCTGCCTCTCCCTTATCCATGCCCAAGAAAAGGTTTAATCTTAAATTGGACTGTTTGTTCTTCTTTCAATATTATGGTATTTCTGTTGCAGGAGAGACTTTGAAGTTTGCACATCAGCTGTGAGTTGTTTGCTGGAAGTCTCAGCCCAGTTACAAAGTATAGAGTCCCTGTTTCTTCCAAATGGGCAAGACAGGGAAGCTGCAAATCAGATGGCCCTAATCAAGAGCCTGAAGTATATACAAGAAGAAGTTAACAACACATCTTCGGACTTCACAGCCTGGAGAACACAACTTCTTGCTTCTGTGTCAGATTGTAGTGGTAAGGATAAATTTTCTCTACCTGATTTGTAACGTTGGTAAAGACACAAGAATTTATTAGTTTGGTTATTGCTGAAGGCGGCCCCGTGTTCCTTCTGATATCCAAAAACTTCATGAAATTCAAACTTGCAAAATTTAGTCGAGACTTTATTTGTGCAGTATAATTTTTTTTGCCATCTCTATTAGTGATGGATCTTGCACCATAGTTGTAGGTCAGGATTAGCAAGGGGATTTTGGTAGAACTGTGTAGTAAAAATTGCATAGTGCTGTCATTGTCCTTGCATAAAGGAAACATAGGAACCTGTAATCTGATGTGTTTCCGTGTAAAACTGCTGTGTTATGGTTCAAAAGGAAATCAACAGTCGGATGAAGAGTTTGTGGAGCAATTCTCAACAAAAGTGGAAACTGTTATCCGTGCTGTTCTGTATGCTGTTCAGTGTTTGGTAGAGAGGAAACAGGAAGGTGGAAAAGAGGAAGAAAAATCTTCAGAGGAAAATGGTAAGTTTGTCAATATGCTTGAGTGGGGAGCAGAAGAGTTTAAACAATGCAAACATTAAAAGTTCTTAAATTGTGTGTCAGAGGTACCAATACACAAGGAAATTGCTATCTTAAGAAAAGTTGTGTATTTAAATAGATAGGGTGGATATTTCTAGATTTTTTACTATAACATTTTTAGAATGTCTGACTTGATCTTCATTTTTTAAATGTATTTCAAAGAGGGTGCAGCCTTACTTGATGTGATTAAAGCTGGACATATAACTAAACTTTTGGATGAAGATCTGTCTGCTGATTTGGAGTCTTTACATGTGCAGAAGGCAATCTTAGGTGTTTCAGAACTCCTGGAGATCCTGAAATCTTACAGGGAAGACTGTACTTCATATAAACATAAGGTAAAATGGTTGTCTTCAAGAATTTTTTGGCTTAGGAGTCTCAAGAGATACGGCATTGTGAACTACTTTGGTGGTTAAATGTGCATTGCTTCTTGCCCAGTGCCTTAGAACTAGAAGCGTGTGAGAACCTGTGGTCAAATAAAGGTAGTCTTCTGTAGTGCAAAAGCCAGACATTCCTATAGTAAGAAGACAAAGTTTTTGGTTTTGTCAAAAATCTAGAAAAAGCTCCAGAAGGTGTAGAAATTGTACTTAAACTGCTTTGAGCATCTGTTTTCAGTCACTATCGTGACCCTCTCTCAGGTGCATGTCAGTAAGTACAAATAATGACTGACAGCTCTTCTTGTGGTTAAACTGCAGTTCTTCAACCAGTCCTGCTATTTGCTGGTGCGTCTAAAGCCCATGCTCTGCAAGTACTCAGACCTCATCCTGTTCTACCTCACCGTTTCACTGGCATCTCACAGGAGCACTGGAAAATTGCTTTCTGTTCTAACCAGCATTTTTACAGAGCTGGCCCTAAAGGTAAGTTATTAGAGGTAACAGTGGGTATATGGCAAGCATGTATTTAATGTGTAAAAGTCTTGAGTAAAAACTAAGCTGAAAGATGTACTTAGTGCCGAGGAAGATCTTGAGTTTCTGTTCACCTTTGCAGGGGTTTTGTCTGCCAAAAGAATTACTTGAAGATGAAGCAGGAGAGGGAGCAACAGAATTCCATGATTATGAGGATGGTGGTATTGGAGAAGGGGAAGGCAAGAAGGATGTGAGCGACAAAATAGAAAGTGAAGATCAGGCAAGTGTTTGGGGTTGTTCTTATTTAATTGAAGTAAAACTGAAAAAGCTCTTGAAATCCATGATGTGGGTATCTTGGGTAAAAGAAACAGGAAGTTACCTTCAGACTCCTATTTATGTTAGCTTTTATCTTTGCATATCAGCTTATAAATATTGTTGTGATACTTAAACTTTTAATATATAGGCAAGATCCATTGTAATTTTTGGCTTTACTGATGATTTAGATAGAAGACAGTTTTCGAAAAGGTGAAGAAAAGGAGAAAGAGGATCAAGATTCTAAACCAGACATTGAAGGAGAAGATAATGCAATTGAAATGTCTGAAGACTTTGAAGGAAAGATGCATGATGGAGAACGGGAGAAAAAAGGTTTGGTTCTTCCACTATGGCAAACTTTAAAGAGAAGTTATAGATCAGTCCAGTAATGGTTGATACTTTTCTATAACATGTGCATGTGTGTCTTTTTCAGCATATTATCAATTAACTGAATGGGGTGATGAAATTAAGGTTCAAAGTATGATTGCTTATTTGTTTATAAAGTTCACAAAAACATTAGCTTTCTCTCTTCTGTACTGAAACACCTTCTGAACTGTACACAGAAGATGAGGAAAACTCAGATGAAGAGGAGGAACTGGATAAGCAGATGGGCAATCTTGATAATGCTGAAGCTGATGATAAACTAGATGAAAGGCTCTGGGGGGATGAAGATGATGATGATAATGAAGATGCTAGTAGTAAAACAGAAGAAACTGGACCAGGAATGGATGAGGTAATAAAGAAAGGGGTGGGGGGAAAAAGGTATCAAAGGAACTGAACTCTGCTAACTTAATGTGACCTAGAATGGGAATTGCCTCTTGTAGCTCTTGGCCTTAGAAAGGGATAATTTCAGGGGATAAGTTTTGTTTAGTGTTGTCTTTTTTTTTTTCTGTAGAAGATGATGTCTTGTCACTGAGACTTTGAAAAGCAGGTAACATAAATGAGTTTCTTTTGGATTTATGAATAGGAGGATTCAGAGCTCGTTGCAAAAGATGACAATCTGGGGACAGGAAAGAAGGATAATAAAAAACAGCCTCCCAAGAATGAGGAAGAAGAGCAACAGGAAGAGGACAGTGGAAATAAAGAGAAAATCCATGAACAAATTGATGAGGTAAAAATTATTTGGACTACATGAAGTATCTTGCTGTTAAACCACATTCTGTTGCTCGTGTCATGTGTTTCTCAGAATTTGAAATGCTTTTTTTTAAAATAGTGAAGTGCACTGAAAAAAGTTAGCTCATTTCAGAGCTAAAAGTAAACTATACTGTATCCATTATAATATACATTTGTTTTCTGATTCATACTCCAAAAAGAATTTTTTTTTGCAGTACCCTGAACTTGTAATGGCTGCCAAAACAGGCTTTACACTGAATTGATGTTTTGATGGACAAAGCTTTAAAACTCTTAATTCTGTTGTGTTCAGCAACAGAAACACCTTAGTATGCGAGAGTGCATTTAGCATCTCCAAGAGTGCATATTCTCTTTAGAATGTTTCAGCTAGGAAAATTGGCTTCTGAACACTAAACATGCTGGTTTTAAGTACCACCAATTTATGTAAATGCATTTGCTGAAATTAATCTTTGTGCTCTTCATGCATGCATGAGTATGTGTACCACTGGAAATCCACTTTTAACTGATCAGAATGTAATATTGTATCCAGTAGTTCTCCGTCCTAGAGAATAAAGTAGTATCTTATTTCTTACCTTTGCCTATCCTCCCACTTAGTACATGCCTGTTACTGTTTCACCCATTCTTTGCTGACAGCGTGAATACGATGAGAATGAAGTAGACCCTTATCATGGCCAGCAAGAAAAGGAGCCTGAAGTTGAACCTTTGGACCTTCCTGATGATTTGAATCTGCAGAGTAATGAGAAGAGTGATGATGAGGAGGATGAAGGTACAGCTGAAGATCTCTACAGATTCCTAGATGAAAGCCACATGGAAATGGGGTGGATAATCAGTTAATGAGCCCTTTTTGTCTACAGAAAGGAGAGAGGTGGTGGTAGAGTGCTGTATAACCACCAAGAAGCTGCAAATTCATTTGTGTATCAAAATACCAACATACCAAATGCAGGCCGGACAAGAACTCAGCATTACAACATTTTCCTTTACCTCCCTTTCATGCACACTGTGGAGCATGTTTTCTCATGTTATCCAACTGAGACAGCCTAACTTATGCTGGAATCTCCTTATTTAATTGCCCAGTTGCTTTTGTGGTTTCATTTTTTTTCTATTATACTTTTAAGTATTTGTACTCTTAAAAGTCAACTGACCCTCAGGAATGTTAGGTTAAATTAAGTTAATAGGAATCCATTCTGCTGTATTGCTAGTTAGAAAGCAATTGTGACTTAAAGGAATTATCCGGCTATAGAAAATCATAGATTCTGTGTATAGAACTCACTATTTTATGGGGTTTTGATAGGTTGGGCAGTTTTCTTCCAAATATCTGTAATATTCACTGTCTCTGTACTTCACTGAAAGTTTTATATACCTTTCTGATTTTTTTTTAAATCCAGAAGAAGAGAATGATTTTGAAATAGATGAGAAACCTGTGGATTTAAATGAGGCGGAGAAGACAGAAGAACAGAAGGAAGAGGATCCTGGTGAGACAGAAGGAGATGATCAAGATGCAAAAGCAGCTGAAGAAGGCATTTCTGAAGATAAAGAGGAGAAGGAAGATGAAGGAGACAAAGATGCTCGTGATCAAGAAGAAAATGCAGGGAACACGGAGGATGCAGAAGAAGAGGAAGAGTCACAACCACCTGATGAGAAAAAAAATGAATCTGCTGAAGATAAGGGAATCCCTAATGAAGACCAAGGCCTTCAACCTCAGGTAGAGTGTAATAAATAAAAGTATGGTGTTTTTTTTTTTTTATTGCCTTATACAAGATTTAAGAAATGGATGTGTTCTGTGATACTCTGAAACAAATTTGACTTTGGTAGATACAGTGTTAGTGAAACTCTTCATCAGGATAACGAGAGCTATGCTTATTAAACATATGTTTCTGCTGTCTGTGTTCCTGCTGCCTCCTTGGCCTTGTATTAGAATGGAATAGACTATTTTAGTTGGAAGGAACCTACAGGGATCTGAACACTCCAGGGCTGACCAAAAATTTAAGTATATTTTTAAGCACATTGTCCAAATGCCTCAAACACGGACAGCTCTGGGGCAATGACCACCTCTCTAGGAAGCCTGTTACAGTGTTTGACCACCCTCTCAGTAAAGAAGTGATGTTAAAGTCCCAATGACCATTCCTATGCATCCTGTCACTGGGTACCAGGGTGAAGAGATCAGCACCTCTCTCTCCATGTCCCCTTCTCAGGAAGTTGTAGAGAGCAATGTAGGGTCACTCCTCTCAGCCTCCTTCTCCAAACCAGACAAGCCCAAAGTCCTTAGCCACTCTATAGGACATTGCTTCCAGCCCTTGCACCACCTTTGTTGCCCTCCTCTGGACATATTTAAGGACCTTCACATCCTTCTTAACTTGTGGGGCCCAGAACTGTACACAGCACTCAGGTGAGGCTGCACCAATGCTGAATACAGTGGATTCACCACCTCTTTTGACCAGTTGGTGTTGCTGTGTTTGATGCACTCCAGGATGGGGATTACCCTCTGGGCTGCCAGGGCTCAGTGCTCACTCACAGTGAGCCTGCTGTGGGCCAGCATCCCCAGATCCCTTTGCAGAGCTGCCCAGCATTATTCCATTCTGAGTGCAGAATCCAGCACTTGGACCTGCTAGATTTCATCCC